>JBBPSV010001034.1:0-11551 GCA_038093795.1 Retiboletus fuscus
TCTGAGGAATGTTCTCTGGTTGCTGGAGAGATTAAGTCAGTGCAATATGCAGGTGAGTTTGGAAATATGATTTACTTTTTGGGATGGCAAGAAATCCGATCACGACAACAGCATCTTGATGCCCCCGATGGACAGTATTATGAACATTGCCGATTGACATGTAGAGCGGGTAATATTCGTTGTTGCCAGTTGTGACAGACACGGTTGTCTTGTCACTTCCCAGGATCACTGGAACAAACGTTGACCTGTGCGTCGCCCGGTCTTTAGCTATTTTATCCTAGGTAATAGCGCGTAAGGTGCTGAGTTGAGCCTACTAGTATAAACTTGAGTTAACTTACCACATGGAGCCATGCCCAATCTCCAGACATGAAGTCTTGGTATTGTCACTCATGGCTGTCAACATGGAATTCACGGTAGGGAATGTGGTCGAAGGATTCTTTGAAGTCTGGGTTTGCAAGCATGTCGTGGATGCAAGCAAGGGGATTGTGAAACCAAACATCGAACGATTGGTCCATCCATGGCAACCGATCCGATGGCAGCTGATTGCCCAAATACTTTACAGAAAGCCTCGACCATCTCGTACCAGCCAATGGAGTGCTGTTGATCACATCATAGAGATGTTTTGCATTTCGGAATGGTGGCATCTTGCACTGGGGATTATCAGGATCTGACTCGAGTAGAGTTGCTGCCCATATATCCATGAGAGCATCAATTTGTCCTGCGCTCATCTCAGTGTGTCGATAAAGGAGGTCGGCCATTTCAAATTGGGTACGATTAGCATATGGGGTCCAGTCGTCATCTGAAGCGGTATGGAGCGGCTCAGGTTGCACATTGGGTGGAAGGAAATTTCCTCGTGCATCACAAGGTTGCCCTAAAGATATCAAAATTTGTCAGTAGTTATTCAAATGGGAAATGATACAACCCTACCGTTCAAATAAGGGTGAAATACTTGACGCAATGACCTGCCCATCCTCAATTCTTCATGATGCCATTGCTGGTCTAGACCATTCTCGTCCTCGTTTCCATCTTGGGGTGGTCCGGAAGAGAGCAGGCGATGTAGTGGCTCAGAACTTGGGTTTGGAAGGGGAGATGGTGCTGAATTTCTGTACCGTTGATGATTGGTAGGATGGGCTGCCAGACGGTGCTTGGTTCGACCACCAGTGGTCTTAAACCACTGGTTACATCCTGGATGCTCGCATGGCAGTTGCAAGATATTTTCAGCATGCCGACCAGACATTCAAGGTAGCATTTCTGTACTAAGCCTAAGTTAACATTTCCAAAATTCGGGCAACTCGTTGAGCTGTGTGTTTGTTTGCACTCAGGGTAAGCAGACTTACAAAACAGTGCTCGGATTCAAATTGCAACTCTCACTGCTTCTCCCCATACATTCACCTTCTCAACGTTGCTCACTTTTCAAAACGTGATTGTTCATGATGAGTACTCAGCCTCGACGTACCCGTGCAAGCAATGCGATTGCTCACCCTGGAGCCATTGTCCTTGCGTCGCAAGGTAAACGACGGACCAAAGTGCAAAAAAAGGCGGATGATGACCGTGCAGCAGAACAGCAAGCTGCAATTGAGAAAGCTGAGCAAGAACATGTCATCACTATTGCCAAGATGGTTATGGAGCTGCGAGAAGGACAACCTTTTAATAATACCCTCTCACCCGTGAGTCACACCAACCCATTTACTCCTCGGTCACTATTGACTCGCATGGTATTACAGGAGGTGCTGGAGCAGGCACTGGCATCTGGTGCGAATGGAACAAGCTCTTCCGAGTCTCCTAACAGCGCATCGATCAATATGGCGGTAGAGCAAGGTCAGTAACAGCGTTTCTGCAATGAAACAATAACTCATTACTATCTTCATACTCACAGGCAACGAGGCATCGTCTAATCTGCAGGTTGCAGCCACAGGTGCGAAACCAAAGAAGATGCCAAAGGCATCGCTCAAGGCAAAGATCAACGAAGTTAGCAAGACGATCACCAACAGCGCTGGGAATGCGGCCAAAGCCTCGCACAGATTAGACAAGGAACCAAACTTGTCACAATATTCTCTAAAGTGGGTACTCACATGTACTACAGTGTCTCACTGATCAACATGTCGTTGTTACTTCTCAACGAGTCAACACTGTGGTTCATCAATTTATTGGTTTCTGACTATGAGTCTAACAGAAAGACGTCTCTCTCTGGAATCGTCAAGGGTTGGGCTACAAACGTCCATGAGAAAACACTTCCAAAGACTTCTGTGAATACTCCCAATCTGTCTGCATCTGGCACTCCATCTAGTCAGTCTACGAAACTCGCCACCCCGGCCCTGACCGCTGGCACTACCACTGGCAGTAGCACTCAGTATTCAACTGTGGCATCAGGTACCGGTATCACAACCAAATTCGGTGGCTTTGACTTCGATTCCGACGCCGAGGAAGAGACAGCGCCTCTCAAGAACAGAGAGGGAAAGCCAAACGACAATATTGCGACGGTGTGTACCTGATACTATGATTACGAAGATACTCACTGAATCGACCATCCTAGGTTGAAGTGGAGTCTAATGTCGACAGCCTGAGTGATGTCGAGGTTGAGGATGGTAGTCAAATTCTGCCTTGGTGGCCTTCTGAGTCCAGTGTCGAGCCTGAGTTCGAGGCTAGTCAGAACTTGAATCCACCTAGGTGGTGCTCTCAGGCTCGTATTCCCTCGGCTGGCAAAAGAAAGATCGAGGAGATCGTTCCGGACAGTGAGCCCGAAGATGACGAAACGGTTGACAATACCATGCAGGTTGATACTGGAACGACACAAGAGATGCGAACCACAATGTCGGTGAGTCCCACAGTCAGTTTTCTTTCATATCACTATGCATTTTTACTCGGTTTACATCCACCAGACGTCAGTCAGTGTCACAGCCGTCGGAGATACTCAGCCAGTGATCAAGAAGGCCAAGATGGAGCCGGGCGAAGAGTCTCAGGTCAAAACGAGCACTACCATGACTTCAATGGACGCTCTCGCCACCAAGAAGACTCGCACTGGGGCCACCCAGTCCAAGTCCTGCAGCGACTACAAAAACAGTGACCTTCCTATTCCTGTGGACCACAAATGGACGAACGCATTCATGGACACCGTTATTCTCTGGGCAGGGGGACAACCGAACATTTGGTCAATTCCCGACGAGACCCTGGCTGCAGCACTCCAGGAAATATTCACTGTTGTCTACCCGGACATCGAGTACAAGGTAACGATTCACGGTGCAGTATTTGGTGTTGTACGTTATTGCCCTCCTTCCTCTTTCTTTTCCTCTCATTGTCCTTCACTGAAACATGGATAGGCTTGGCAGCGTCTGCTCGAGTGGCACAGCGGATTCGGATCCACCACGCTTGTAATGATCACCCATTTCTTCTGGGAGATCGTCAAGGGTAATCCAGATTTGGAGGGCTCTAATGTTGCAATCCGAGACATCACCAAGCAATTTATTTCGCCCCCTCAATTCCCGTTCACGCATGAAGACTGTGACAAACTGGATCCTGCTCGCAACTTTCGTTCAGACTTCATCTTGAAACTCATCTCAACTGCACATTTGAGCAAGACGATCAGTGCTGTTTATCGGGAATCATGGTATTCATCTTATCTTTCTTATCAACTACCATGATTCTAGGAGGGCCTGGACAGAGGCCATTACGCTATATCAATTACTCATCATAGATAACAGATATCTTATCGTCCAATAGGACGACAGCTGACTGAGACATGGCTTGGCATTACCAAGACCATTACCAATACATGACAAATGTATTACTCATACGTTCCATGACATTCTTTAATGTTCCATGGACTTACCTATTACGATAGAGACGTACATACGTACATACAGACACTATGTCCTATAAGTAGGACATGTCCTCACTCTCACAATACAAGTCTTCTTCCTACACGGAAACCCCAGTCAGCTATCAAGACTTCAGCATACGCTTACAACTCTCAACTCTCACCAGAAGTGAGTATCTCCCACTTCAGGCCACACCTTCCCTTCGTTGCCCTCAGCTGCGCACGTGGAATTACCTGTGGTATTTCCATAGGTTATGAGCCCTGCAGGCTTGTAACTTACCGTCGCATCGATGTCTGTTCCAAGCTTGCGCAGTGAGAGTGAAGTTGTTCTTGGTAGCGTCTGGTGCATCGTGCTGTTCTTTATATTCACAGCAGCGATCGGTGGATATCCTATCCTTGCCATAGCAGGATCAGTGATCATCACCGCAGACTCGTTTATTATCATATTCAGACTTGCATCTGATACCCGTGGCATCACACTAATCTATCGTACTCATTCCTCCACTCATACCTTGACCACATCGACGGTCGTCTACCCAGACGACGTGGCTCAAGAGGTACGAATAGATCATACAGACTTCCCACGGAGACGAGTCAGGAACCACATCAGAGTCCCTGGACCACTTGATCACATCCCTTGTGATCACTGTGGAACCCTGCTAGAGACAGGAGAGATCTGCCCTTGCGGATCTTCGAGGTGTATCAGGTGTCGACGCTATACAGCGATCGATCAGGCGTGTCCGTGTCAGACCACATCCGCATCAGTTTCGGCTTC
This sequence comes from Retiboletus fuscus, assembly GCA_038093795.1. NCBI lineage: Eukaryota > Fungi > Basidiomycota > Agaricomycetes > Boletales > Boletaceae > Retiboletus > Retiboletus fuscus. The sequence continues at coordinate 4,590 of JBBPSV010001034.1, forward strand.
TCTCCCTTTCCAACCTACTCCGGATTCTCCCCCTCTCTTAGCCACTCCGGAATCTCAGAGACCATTCGCCGAACTACCAGACACACCGCCAACAACACCTGAGCAGAATACCGAGGACGAAACCTTGGTTCAATCTAGTCCCGAATACGATAGTGACGGAGATCCAGACCACGAACCTGCCTGGATTAGTAACGTCGGACCACCCGACCATCCTATACACCCGCCACTACAGCCTTCCCCACCAGCTCTCCACATTCGCATACCATCTACTCCACTTCCTCCCCCTTATCAGATAATCGATGCGATCGAACATGCAAGCCCCACTACTCATTCCAGACGCTCTTCGATGGGAGAACTGCCATCTCTTCCATCACCTCAGCCCATTGCGCGTGCCTTCCCTCCCGGTTACATACTGGCACGACGAAGAGATGGAAGATCCCGATATGTTGCTAGACTTAGCGACAGAGGATCCGATGACAGTCGAAGTTCATCTAGAGAACGGAGATAATAACCTTGTCGTCTTCCCAAAGGTTTTACTCCAGATTCCTATCATATCTAACCGAGTCTCCATCACGAACCGAGTCGTCTTTCTGGTTCAGATACCCCGAGAGGAACTCGAGACCAGAAACTTCGACACCCCACGGTTTTTCAATACCTTCGCATATCGCAGAGAGACCATCGCATCCTACTACGAAAGCGCCGGCTTTGCATTCCCTGTCGACTCATACGAATTAACGCCACATATCCCTCTTCACTTCCAAGGCTACGAAATCCTGCGTCGAGACCACTACGTTATGAACAACGACTTCATCAATCTCCTGGGATCTCTCAAAGTCAACTTCCATGACTTTGATCATTATGGATGGATTGGAAACCCATTCCCCACAGATCCCTATGACGACATCGTCATACCTGCTGAGCAGAGATATGAGATTGGTGAAGTACCGACACAGAGAGAGTGGAATAGGCAATTCGATGAGTACCACAGATTGCGCTTCAAAGCGCAACATCCATATTACCAGCTATACGTCGATTCACTAACTAAGATCAAGGATCAGGAACTGGAGATCGATGCCCTCACTAGAGAAGGTGAACGAGCTAGGGAGGAAGTACAGAGACTTAATCGGGAACTCCAAGAGATTGAAGACATTCTGCAGGAAGATGAGAGACCTAGACGGGTTTTACGAGCTCATCAAGCTCCACGGAGACGGGCTAAGAAGATACCGACTAGGGTCAAGATGGCCCATGTCGAGATACCTAGGAGGTCGCTACGCAAGAGATTTGCGGCCAGGATTAGGGCACAACTCTGAGAAGTTCCCAGGAGCTGCTGATTCATATATCATCTTGAATTCTTATTCACGGTACAGTTTCGAATGGTTCTATGAATCCTGTGATCAGGAATTCCTTTATATCACTGACGACGTTTGTATTATCAACCCACATTATGTGGAGAACTTGGACTTTGTCCAGTTTGAGCTATTGTCTACTATACAACGTCCAGAACCAACACCGTCAGCACTCCTAGCCCAATCCAACCTTACCCCGCTCCACCATCTTCTATCACCTTTACCTATATTCCAGACTCAGAACGTTCCTACACATACTCCATCCTATTCTCATTTGGATTACGCGAGTACTGACCTTGACTCTTTTGAACAGTTTATATTCTCAATCATCATCGATTAACTCACTATGGCACTTCCATCCATCTCCGAGTTCAAGATCGACTCTTCCATCCAATCCCGCATTCCCGTTCTCACTGGAGCTTCCAACTATAATCTCTGGACCCAGCTTATCCGCAGTGCTCTTAATGTTATAGGCACATACTCCTGGATCACAGGAGATACTACTCATGCCGGACTAGTCAATGCCGACCCTGCCGGACTTCTAGCGGATAGACTCAAGTGGAAGCAGCACGACGCACGCACTCTGGGGACCATGTCGGTCTATATCTCACCAGAGTTACAACATCTCGTTGTCTGGGACTACATCCCAAGGACTATCAATAACGTCCTCGTCGATTGTCCATCCTTAGCAAAGGACTTATGGGACAAGCTTGCCACCCTATACGGCACCACCGGAGTCGCAGGCCAGTTCTATTTATTCAAGGAAGCTATGTCTCACCATATGAACGAACGCACGGACGTCGTTACCACGGTGAACCAGATCCAGAAGAACTTTAACGATATGGCTATAGCAGGATTAGACTTAAAAGATCAATTCCGCGCCATGTTTATACTTGCCCAACTACCACCGTCATGGGCAAACTTCCTATCCACCATCACGCAGACAACGACACTCGCTAACTTCAAAGTCGAGGAGATCGTACCGAAGATTGCATCAGAACTGCAACTTCGAGGTGCTACACGCACTCCCCTCACCTCTCGCGCTCACTACGTACAAACCGGACAGGAGTCCGAGGCGCATAGGACCAACGTCATTCAACGAGGTCCACCACCTTTACAGCAACGACTCTGGAACGGACAAGTACAGCCTCAGAGAGGAGGCTACCCCACTTGAGGCATGAATCGAGGAGGGAGAAGAGGGAGAGGTAATCCTAGAGGAATTACTCACCCGTATCAACAGGATTGCTCTAATGAGCAAGCTGCCCACAATAGGCAGAACTTCCAGACACGCCAGCAAAAGCGTGGTAAAGGTAGAGGGAGAGGACGAGGACAGCGGGGACGTGCACAAGCGCACGAGGTCGATGGATTCGCCCACGTCATAGAGTACGACGGGGGGTACGATGAAGATTACGCCGAGCAGGACTTTGAGTTACCTGCACAGGCATACAAGTTCGACACCGAAGATGTCGAATCTATTACCGCTGCTGCCGGATGGGGAGATAGGAACGATGAAGACGAAGGAATGGGGATAGCATCAGGGTCCACATCCCTGATAGAAAGACTTGGACTGCCTAGACCAGCCAAGCACTTTCAGACCAACTCCACCTTCTACACCGAGGCGCCTTTCTAAGGACCTCGAGACCTCCTCGCAAGGAGTTGGAGTTATCGAAGAGGACTTTTACGGAGATACCCGTCGCAAAGCGAACGGAGAATGGAAATGGGACTACCATGATCATCATGAGGCACAAAGTGCTAGACCTTATGTCCCTAGCTATGATGATTGGAATGATAACTATGACGTTGACTATTACTCAGGACTCTTCGTCCTTGGCAGTAAAGACTCAACATTCGTCAAGGATCACTGGATGGTTGATAGTGGTTGCTCCGACCATATCACACCATACCTAGATGATTTCTGCAGCCTTGGTACAACCGAGAGAGTCGCTAACACAGCGAACGGCCAAGTCATGAAAATGATTGGACCAGGAACGGTATGCATCTTACAACCGTTCTCACAGAAACCCTCGCATATCACCGTACTACATGGAGTATGGTACGCACCAGACGCATCACACCGACTACTGTCGGTTACCGCACTCACCTGTAATGGATACAAGTGCGAGATTAAAGAAACTACCAAGATCTGGGATAGCGAACGACATTTGGTAATACAGGCGTCTGCTTTATTGCCAAACAATCCTCTCCACTGGTTTCAGTCTGTGTCGATTACTCCAGATGGAGGGATCAAGTCGTTACAAGATGTGCGGAACTACAACCTGTGGCACATGCGTTTCGGGCACACGTCTAAAAATGCCCTTCGTCATGCTCACCTATCCACCAAAGGTGTACCACTCCTTCCCTCACCACCAGCGTCATATCCTCCTTGCCCTGGTTGTGCAATGGGAAAGATGCATGAACGAGAATTACCTGCCTCATCCAAGAGAGCTACCACTCTACTTGGCGAGATTCACACTGACCTAGTTGAACTGCCGACTTTGTCGCGGATCAAGGCCAAGTGGATCATGACCTTTATAGACGATTACTCAGGCTTTGCTGCTTGTGCTTTCCTAGCACGCAAGTCCGATGCTCCTAACCGGTTCAAAGCACTGGTTGCTTGGGCTGAGACCCAAACGGGTTATACACTCCGCTCTGTTCGTTCAGATCGAGGAGGGGAATATCTTAACCAAGATCTTTCGGCGTTCTTCACGACCAAAGGGATTGTCCATAGAACATCCATTCCACACCTCCCACAGCAGAATGGAAGAGCCGAACGCTTCAATCGGACCATCATGGAGAAAGCAGAAGCAATGAGACACCATGCTGGACTACCTGACATATTCTGGCAAGACGCTGTGGAGACAGCACTCCACCTATACAATCGTCAACCCATGCGAAGAATCAATTGGAGAACACCAGTAGAACTCTGGAGTGGAAACATTCCAGATGTATCATACTTCAAGGTGTTTGGGTCACTGGCTTACGTGTTTATACCTAAGGATCAAAGATCCAACAAACTAAAGCCGAAGGCAGAGGAGATGACATTCATTGGATACGAATCCAACACCAAAGCTTATCGTTTCTGGTCGAAAATGAGAAGACGGGTTATTATCTCTTCGACCGCCACATTCGACGAGTTCACATTTCCACATCGTCCCAAGAAAGCGTACGACAAACTACCCGACAATCCGCCTTCACAAGATGAAGATGATGACAACATCGAATCCCGAGATAAAGACTCGAAAGAGAAGGACGCTTCTCTTCCTATTAATATACGAGTCAGAGCTCAAGGAGATCTGCATAACCACCCATTACCTCCTGACCAGAGATCGCAACACTCTGAGTCATCCAGACCATCTTCACCTTCTACCACACACTCACACTCATCATCCGACTCGCATCATCCTTATGACCCTATGGATGTTGGGGAAGATCCACCCACAATGGATCCACCACCTAGAGAACCGTCGCCTATCTGGACGGACACTAGAGAACCTCCTCATTATCCTGGTGCTTATGTTAAACCAAAGCCACCACCACCATCCTCATGGCTACCACCTAGACGAGCTAAGATGGAATGGGACGTAGATCATAGACAACTACCCCATCAGAAGAGACCAGATCTTAGGAGATCTGAGAGCCATCAAGAGGATAAGGAGAGAACATCAACCCCTGAACCAAGGCGATCTGGAAGAGCTAAGAAGCCTACGTCGAAACCAGATAACGCCTATGGAGATAGACCACCAGTGGAGATCGAGAGGGATCTCACATCTGGGAAGGATATACTTCAGGAGGAGTCGAGCAAACCGAGCGAAGACTCGAGACCAACCAATGAGCAAGATGACTTAGGTCAGATGTATAGCGCTCAATGGTTTCAAGCGCACGCTGTTGCAGCTGCATATGCCATAGGCATTCCGGTGCATTACCGAGACGTTTCCAAGCTACCACCAGCAGAACAGCAGGAGTGGCGCAAGTCGATGGAAGAAGAGATGGAGTCACTTTCGAAGAGAGAAGTATGGGAGCTTACAGACCTACCACCGGGACGAACGCCCATTACGGGAAGATGGACGTACGTTGTCAAGTCAAACGGACGCAAGAAGTCACGTTTTGTAGCAAAAGGCTTTACACAAGTCTTCGGATTGGATTATGAACACACCTTCGCACCAGTACCTCGCTTTGAAACAGCCAGGTTACTATTCGCTATCGCATGCCAACAGAATTGGCTCATCCATGCATTGGATGTCGTGACTGCATTCCTCTTCGGACAGCTTGACGAAGAGATCTATATGAAGCAGCCAGAAGGTTTTGTTCAACAGGGACAGGAGAAAAAAGTTTGCCGACTAAAGAGAGCGATATATGGATTGAAGCAAGCAGCACTTCAATGGAACAAAGCTCTACACAAGACTCTACTGGAATTCGGATACAGGAGAACATACTCAGATCCAGGAGTCTACGTTAAAGTTATCAAAGAAGATATCGTTGTCCTTATCATCTATGTTGACGATGCCCTCTTCATGGGCAACAACGATACTCTCGTCCTCACGGAGAAAGCTATCTTCATGAAGCGATGGGAATCACGGGACTTAGGGGAAGTGAAGGAATACCTCAACATGAGGATCACCAGGGATCGTACGAGCCGTACCCTGAGACTTGACCAGATCAAGTACATCGAGAAGATCATCAAGCGTTTTGGTCTTGAAAACGCTAAGCCTGCAAGAACACCACTTCCATCAGGCTACAACCCTTCACCAGCTCCCGACGACTACACTGCCACACCGAAACTACGCACTGAGTATCAATCTATCATCGGTTCCATCCTATACGCGATGCTAGGAACCAGACCAGATGTCGCTTTCGCCATCATCAAAATGGCACAGTTCTCATCAAACCCTACAGAGAAGCATAAAAGCATGGCGTTATACATCATACGCTACCTCCTTGGGACAAAGAACCTTTGCCTCCTATACAAGGGGAGAACGCCAGATACGAAGAAAGGGTTTTTGAGTTACAGTGACACCGATTGGGCTGGAGACTTGGAGACCAGAAGGTCCACCACCGGATATGCCATCCAGTTCGCGGATTGCATAGTCTCATGGCTATCGAGGCGACAGAAGCGCGTAGTGCATTCTTCAACAGAAGCAGAATATATTGCTATGACAGAAGTTGCAAAACAACTTGCATGGATCAGGAATCTCCTATCCGAACTTGGTTTTACACTCAAGAACGTACCACTACTAGTGGATAACCAAGGCGCAATATTTCTCGCTTCAAACCCAGCTCAGGAAGGACGATCCAAGCACATTGGAATCTCATATCACTATATCCGAGACGCCGTCCAGGAGTTTGGAGAGATATCATTGTTCTACGTTCCTACACAAGAACAGCTAGCAGATATCTTCATGAAGAATCTCACATGGCAGAAGTTCGAACTCAACCGAACCCGCATCGGACTCACGCCGTATCCCAAATCGCAATTGAAATAGTGAGGAGGAGTATCGGGAATCATGGTATTCATCTTATCTTTCCTATCAACTACCATGATTCTATGAGGGCCTAGACAGAGGCCATTACGCTATATCCATTACTCATCATATATGACATCATAGATAACAGATATCT
>JBBPSV010001035.1:0-11546 GCA_038093795.1 Retiboletus fuscus
GGAGCGCCTATTATATAGGGGTCGAATGTGCGCACAGACCGGGCGTCTAAGTAAGGGAACCGGCTGTGGTATAGCTAAGTGGGGGAGATGTGCCGAATGGATAAGGAGTGCACATCTCTAAAGGAAACGGTGAAGTATGACTCGACGAATGGTAAGTGAAATGAGTCATACGTGCTGCAGATCTGTCGATCAGGAGGCGTCCTGTTGATCAATGATCTCGGCTAAGCAAGAGAAGCATCGCCTTCAGTGGTAGTAGAAGGGGTGCGCGAGGCGAGATTCTAAGAAAGGCTAAAGCTAAGGAAAGGTGCGTGTTACGAGTTGACCTGGCCCCGTTCATTTCTTTACTTTCTTCTGCTTAAGCTTAGCCTCGATGGATCGCTATCCATCTCGTCTGGCGTTACCCAGACCACTCTCATACGGCACGTAGGTCGATATTCCCACGGACCGCATCTCTTCTTCATTTCCGACTAATGACACCGCTGTTATTGTCACTTCGGGCCGTTCCGGCCACTTTGATGTTTCATGATAATCTTTGATAGACAGCTGCTTCTGATCAACATTGATCGACAGATCCGCAGTGGATGTGACTCGTTTCGACTCATCCCGAGTCCCTACGATTCCCCGAGTCACATCTCCTTTCATCCCTCGTTTACCTGTCTGTTCTACGGGTTTCCATGACCTTCTACGCCTCACGTATATAAACCGTAGTTTCTACGCTTGTATTCCCTAAGCTAGAGCTACTCAATTCTACCTTTGAAATAACTCCTACGCTCGATCTCCCAAGACTGGGATAAGACTCGTCCGCCTCGGACTCATCGTATCCTTCGATGCTGAGCGTGCTCTTCATGAGCAGATACCTCGCCCGAAGGCTCTTAGTTGTACCGTAGCGTCAAGAACGCTGGTACTCCCCGAGCCCAGAACTTCCCCTTGAGTCTACGCTCGACCCTACCCGGGCCAAGCATAACAAAAGCTCTAGCTTACCACGTTGCGGCTACCATCGAGTAGGCCCTCCTCCTCAGCCCGACCACCACCGATCTCCACCTCGTGGAGAGCCACAGAATCACCAGACCCCGAGTCCTCAGCCTCAGAAACATCGGACTCAGAAGCCCACACTGAGGGCTCTGATAACCCCGACCTAGATCTCGAGCTACACTCTCCTACCAAGGAAGCAGAATCACAAGAACTCTCTACACTACTGTCCCACCAGCTTTCAGCCGGCGCAGTTATCCCTCGTAGCCCCACCCCGCCGTCTCTGACACCGATCGCTCAAAGCGGTCATATCTTCCCAGCAACGGCACCACCAGCCCCCCAACTCCAGACTCCCGTTATGGGAACTAAACCCACAGAAATCCGCCTCGGCATCCCTGAAGACTTCAATGGAAACCTCACGAAAGCGAAGCCCTGGCTTTGCTCAATACAGTTGTACCTCTCGATTAACGCAGAAATTTACAATGACAATGCTAGGCGAATTGCTTATGCACTCTCATTCATGAAGAAGGGTATGGCATCCACATGGGCTGACACCTTCCGAGAATCTAAGATCTCTGGCGGAGGCTTCTCTCTTGGGAAGTGGTCCAACTTTGTCTCCGACTTCAAAGGAGTTTTCTCCCATTCAGAATTGGTTACCAACGCACTCACTTGGCTAGCCACCAAGCGGATGATCCCTGGAAAGAAGGGCGAGTTCTCCCCCTCTCTGGCTAACTATACCGCCCAGTTTAGGTCCAAGGTATCCGTCGCAGGAGTAACCAACGATTCGGTGTTAGTCTCCTACTACTCTGCGGGTATACCCGAAGACTTGATGTTCGATGTTCTCTGAATGGAGAAACCCCCCACTAAGGTCGCCGACTGGTACTGTTACGTTTTTCCTTATCTCGCCCTCTAGACCACCCTCTCTTTGACCCTATGCTTACCGTTCGCCCCTTACCTTCATTTTGTACTCTGTCGTCTCGCTGTTCGAGCCCCACCCGACAACATCTTTTACCCTTGTATTACTCTTAACGTTCTTAGTTGTTCCCCAGGTTTCTATGCTTTGTAAACGCTGACTCACTATTGTTCCTCAGCGTTCTACCCACTTCTACGACTGACTCATCTGTGTTCTATGACATTCTACCTAGTTCTATTCGATTACCACGGCTCGTCTATTTAAACCGTAGCACTCGGCCTGTAACACTAAGCTTGATCTTCTCAATTCAACGAGTTCTTGCAGACTTCGTCTGATCCTCTCGTCTCAGCCTCCGTCCACCCTTCGAGTCCACCTCAAGGGAAGCCCTCTAGTAGCACCACGGCTAGGGGTACTTTGCGTCGTCCCAAGCTTCCAACACTCCATCCGCTTGGCTCCTTTGAGATCGCGCCTAGCCTACGGCAAAGCGTAACAGGTACAAGAAGGTGGCCCTCTTCGACTCCTACCGCCGCCGAGCCTGAGGGATCGCGCAGCAGCACAAGAAACCCGGTACTCCATACGTACCAACCTATTCCAAGAGGGAGGAGAAAGACCCCGACGCCATGGATGTCGACACTATCCGTCTCCCTCCCAAGCTCACTGAAGCCGAAAGGCAGAAGTGCTTCAAGGAAGGCCGATGCCTCCGATGCCGTCAAACTGGCCATATGGCAAAGGAATGCAAGGTCTATGACTCGCCCAAGAACCCCAAGAAGACCCGTAAGGTGAAGAAGGATGATCTTCCCGAGCTAGCTGACTGCGAGGATGATGACGACGAAGCCAAGACAGTAGCTAGAATCTCCTTCTCCCGCAAGGATTTTTAGAACGGAGGACCCCGTCAACGCGGACTCCTCCTAGATGTGCCAATGTACTAGTATCTGAGACTCGCAAATCCATGCAGATCCCAGTCCAACTCATTGTACCTGTGCACTCCCTCAAAGCCGTTGACACCCACGCCCTGATCGACAGTGGCGCCGACATCTCCTGCATCGACTGGAACTTTGTCCGAAAACACAAAATCCCTACCACGCAACTACCGAAACCCATCCCAGTTCAAAACGTCGATCAATCCAGTAACTCCCACGGAGCCATCTGGTTCACTTGTACCCTTTATGCCAACACCGGAGGAATTACCCAAAAGGTTCTCTTCCACGTCATGTCGTGTGGAAGTGAAAACGTCATCCTCGGACTTCCCTGGCTACGCTCTACCAACCTGACGATCGACTGGGCTAAACAGACAATCGACATCCCAGAATCCTGCGACCAATCCAAAGTCCTTTTCCAGGAACACAACGTCGCTACCTCTGAACATAGCGACCAATTCAAAAGGCCCAGCTTCGACTGGACCCCGCCACGCCAAGTCAGGGTCAACTGCGTCGACCATGCCCGACTCTACGAATATCTCGATGAAGAAACGGAGAGCGAGTTCTGTCAAAGAGCTCATGATCATTATAGAATTGGTCGAATCCAACGGTGTGGATCGCGATTCTACCCCCTAGGCTCTCCGGTCATCGCTAAGATCACCTCTGCTATGCAACTAGCGCAAGCAGAGTCCAACAAGAAACCTGAAGTCACCCTCCCGGCAGAGTATGAGCAATTCCGAAAGGTGTTTGAAGAACGACCTATTGGACAACTCCCACCGGAACGGACTTACAACCACGAGATCAATCTCAAAGAAGGTTTCAAACCCAAGATCGGCAAGCTATATCCGCTATCCCCGCGAGAACGCGAAGCCACCGAAGCCTTCTTAGAAGAAAACCTCCGGTCCGGAGCTATCCGCCCCTCGAACTCCCCTCAAGCCTCCCCTTTCTTCTTCGTTCAGAAGAAAGAACTTGACGCTAACGGCAATCCCAAGCTCCGACCCTGTATGGACTACCGGAAGCTCAACGACCAGACGATCCGGGACGCATATCCCTTACCCCGGATCGATGACCTCATCAACAAGGTACAGGACGCGAAAGTCTTCACTAAGTTCGACGTCCGGTGGGGCTATAACAACGTCCGCATTAAAGAGGGACACCAATGGAAAGGCGCCTTCCTCACCCATAAAGGCCTCTTCGAACCTATGGTCATGTTCTTTGGCATGACTAACTCCCCTGCCACGTTCCAACACTTCATGAACGACTCGTTCAGGGATATGATCTCAGAAGGATGGCTCGTTATTTATATGGACGACCTCCTTATCTTCTCCCCCGACCAACAGCTCCACATGGAACGAACCAAGAGAGTTCTCCAGCGGATGGAGGAACTCGACCTCCACCTTTGTCTGTCCAAGTGTGCCTTTGCCATGGAACAAGTGGACTACCTCGGCATGATTCTTTCCCCCGGAAAGCTCGCCATGGACCCCGTCAAGCTTGACGGGATCACCTCTTGGCCCGCCCCAACCTCTGTCAAGGAAGTCCAGTCTTTCCTCGGATTCGTCAATTACTATCGGCAATTCATCCTAGACTATTCTACCATTGCTCGTCCCCTCATAGACCTTACTAAGAAAGCCCAACCCTGGCACTGGGATGCGCCACAGGAATCCGCATTCCTCCACCTGAAAGAGCTCTTCCTCTCCAAACCCGTACTTCGACTCCCTGATCCCAGTGCACCATTCGCCATTGCAACCGACGCCTCTGGCGTGGCCACAGGCGGTATCCTCCTCCAGACAGACGAAAATGGTGCCTGGCATCCCTGTTCTTATCTCTCCCAGTCGTTCTCCCCCACAGAACGAAACTACGATATTCACAACTGGGAGCTCCTTGCCATCATCCATGCCTTAAAGACCTGGCGTCACCTCCTCCACGGTTCCACCTCACCGGTTCAGGTCTTCACCAACCACAAGAACCTCACCTACTTCCAAACTCCTCAGAACCTCAACCGTCGACAGGCCCGCTGGTTATTAGACCTCGCGGACTTTGACTACAAGATGATTCATGTCCCCAGCTCCCTCCTCGCTGGTCCAGATGCTCTCTCCTGTCGCCCAGACTTCCTTGCCCACGCACCGGACAACACACAGACAGTTCTCCTCCCCGAATCCATCTTTGTCCGTCTCATTGATTCCGCCCTTCGAAACCACATTCAGACTACGTCGAAAGACGACCCCTTGTATTTGCAGACCCTTCAGGCCTTTGATGACTCCATCCCGCCTGCCTTCCGTTCTCGCCTTAGTGACTGGCAGCTCCATGAAGGTGTCCTGACATACCAGGGCCGTGTCTACATTTCCCCTTTCGCCAGACTGCATAAGTGTTACGATTTATCGTGCCCCTATACTTTTTCCTTCGCTTAGTCCTAGTCATGGCTTACCCAGCCATACCTCGTCCCTCGCTCAGTCCTAGTCATGGCCTACCCAGCCATACCTCGTCCCTCGCTTAGTCCTAGTCATGGCCTACCCAGCCATACCTCGTCCCTCGCTCAGTCCTAGTCGTGGCTTACCCAGCCATACCTCGTCCCTCGCTTAGCCTAGTCCTGACCTACCTGGCCAGCCAGTCCACCGATGGTCCTCACCGGACTACATGCTTACGCACTACCGAGAACCCGCTAAGCACTCCCTTGCTTAGTCCCCACGTCGAGCCCGTCCCGGCTCTCCCCTGACCATAGTCCGTTCCGCCTGACCGGAACCCCTAAGTCTCATAGCGCTGGTCTCTTCGTGAGCATCACCAATTGAGCATCCCTCCGAGACCCCGTCTCCAGCCTTAGCCCGGGACTCCAACAGTCCACCTTCTGACTCTCCGCCTAGACCCATGGCGTAGTCTACTCATGAACTGGCAGTACGCTGCATCACCTCAGCCCCGGTCCTCTGACGTCATAGAACCTCCTCCGCCGAGTCCAACCTCGGACCCTCTCCTCGGCCTGGCCTCACACCCATGCCATGCACTGATCCTTTCGGGCCTTACCCCGAACGTGCACACTGCCCTCGGACGCTCCCGTCCTTGGTCCCAGTCCATCGGTTCTCACATAGAACCCGTCCCAGTTCCTCGGCTCCCCAGCTGAGCTCCGGCCTCCAGACTGGACCCTATGCCAGACCCTCGGTAGGATTACTCACGTATCCCTGGACATCTCCTATCCGAGTCCCATCATTGACAATGGCGCACGCGCCTTTCCTTAGCTTTAGCCTTTCTTAGAACCTTGCCTTGTGCATCCCTTCTATTACTACCGAAGGCGATGCTTCTCTTAGCCGAGATCATTGATCAACAGGCCGCTTCCTGATCGACAGATCCGCAGCGCGTATGACTCATCTTCTTAATCATTCGCCGAGTCATACTTCTTCGTTTCATGATAATCTTTGATAGACAGCTGCTTCTGATCGACAGATCCGCAGCGGATGTAACTCATTTCGACTCATCCCGAGTCCTTACGCTTCCCCGAGTCACATCTCCCTTCATCCCGCATCGACCCGTCTCTTCCACGGGCTTCCATGATGTTCTCTGACTCCCGTATATAAACCGTAGTCTCTTCGCTTGTATTCCCTAAGCTAGAGCTACTCAATCATACTCTTGAGAAAACTCCTACGCTCGATCTCCCAAGACTGGGATAAGACTCGTCCTCCTCGGACTCATCGAACCCTTCAACGCTGAGTGTGCTCTTCGTGAGCAGATACCTCGCCCGAAGGCTCCTTGTCGCACCGCGAGGTATCTGCTCACGCCCGAAGGCTCCTAGTTGCACCGTAGCGTCAAGAACGCTGGTGCTCCTCTAGTCCCTAGAACCCCCTTGAGTCTACGCTCGACCCTACCCAGGCCAAGCGTAACAAAAGCTCTAGCTTACCACGTCGCGGCTACCATCGAGTAGGCCCTCCTCCTCAGCCCGACCACCACCGATCTCCACTTCGTGGAGAGCCACAGAATCACTGGACCCCGAGTCCTCAGCCTCAGAATCATCGGACTCAGAAGCCACTACTACAGGCTCTGATAACCCCGACTTAGACCTTGAGCTACGCTCTCCCACCGAGGAAGCAGAATCCCAAGAACTCTCCAGACTACTGCCCCACCAGCTTTCAGCTGGCGCAGTTATCCCTCGTAGCCCCACCCCGCCGTCACCGACCTAGACACGTCGATAAACTGCCTATCCCAGACGGATCAGCTTGATCCGGTCCCCGTCACTCCCAGTTCAGCAAGAGCCTATGGAGCACTCTCACAGTCCCGATAAGCGCTTACCCGCTTAACATATAGAACCACCGAAGGCTTCGCGAAGATCTCTGTCACCTCGCGTAACGCCACCATAGTTGCTTCTTTCGGATCAGATGCGATCCCCGACATCCATCTCCGAGTTTCATCAGAAGCGTCACGGAACACCACGGGAGCCCCTGTCTCCCCAGCACGCCCAGTCCTCACCCCATTCCCGCACTCAGTCTGCACGGGGTGATTCCCTAGACCATGCACATCATGCATCCGCACTCAGCTCGTACGGGGTGATTCCCTGAGCAATGCGCACCACTGCCCGAGTCCGTCCGTAATGACGATAAACTACTCATAGCCACAGTCCGTCTGTAATGACGATAAACTACTCATAGCCACAGTCCGTCCGTAATGACGATAAACTACCCATAGCCAGTAATGACGATAAACTACTCATAGCCACAGTCCGTCCGTAATGACGATAAACTACTCATAGCCACAGTCCGTCCATAATGACGATAAACTACTCATAGCCACAGTCCGTCCATAATGACGATAAACTACTCATAGCCACAGTCCGTCCATAATGACGATAAACTACTCATCGCCCGAGTCCGTCCGTAACGACGATAAACTACTCATCGCCCGAGTCCGTCCGCAAAGACGATAAACTACCCGTAGAAACCCTAGTCTGCCCGGAAAGGCATTAAACTACTCTCGACCCATGGACGCCCTCAGCATGGCGCTAAACTGTTCCCCAGCCCTCGACCCGACCGCGCTGACCAGTCAATGGCAATGACACCACCGGTTGCACCACTGTCTCCACGCCCAATCCTTGACATGATTTTAAAACTGTCCGGACTCTAGTCCATCCGTCTGGAGTACGACAAAAAACCACTCACACCACCCCTTGGACCCCGAACCACCTCTTCCCCACCCTTAGGTGAATTATCCATTAACTGTGTAGGAACAGCACCCGTATGGGCAGAAGAACCTCGGCCCGCAGGCAGCCACTTTGGCTTCACCTCGTCCACCACAGGAACCTCAGATTGTCCTTGATAAGACTAGAAACTACCTAACTCCTAGACCCTCAGATCGCGTCGTCACCTGGATGGCAACCAGAACGCCGGTCACTTCCCAGCACCCCCTGAGAACTCTCAACGCTAGGTAACCCCTAGCTGACTGCTCTTCGCAAGACAGCAAGAGTAGACTCCTGCGGTCCACCATCGACATTCGATACACCGCCGACACCATGTCAAGTCGCCGACTACGACTCTAATATACCTGTCCCCCTGGAATCACCGTCCTCCTCGACATACCTAGCGCAGGACATAGCTACGAAGGCGTATCCTTCAGAACCCCGAACATTCGCTCGGTCTAAAGAACTCACTTCACCAGATCTTCCGGGCTTAGTCCCTGAGAAAGATATCACTAGAACCTCGCGTTCTTCGAACCCCAGCATAGCCCTAGTAAGTCCAGAATGACTCTAAACTACACCGCCGTCCTAGAAGTCCGGAATGACTCTAAACTACACCGCCGTCCTAGAAGTCCAGAATGACTTTAAACTACACCGCCGTCCTAGAAGTCCGGAATGACTTTAAACTACTCAGTCCCTAGTCCAGACCCGCACTGGTCTGCCATGGCCTTTATGGCATGACTCGACTCAGCAAGCCTTCCTACGAGCCAATGAATTATGCATTAGGGTGTAGCAACCCCATTGAGCCACGGATCCGCGACCTCCGTCGGTTTCCTCTAGTACCTGGACGCCTGCATAGACGTTCCAGTTCCCCAGTCCCGAACCACCGGACTCGAAGTATCGCATCCCAGGTAGATGGCAACTACCCGATCAGTCCTCTTCCTGTCCCATCTCTGGTCTTCCCCGGGTCCGGAATGACCTTAAACTACTTAGTCCCTAGCGGGTCCGGAACGACCTTAAACTACTTAGTCCCTAGCGGGTCCGGAATGACCTTAAACTACTTAGTCCCCAACGGGTCCGGAATGACCTTAAACTACTTAGTCCCTAGCGGGTCCGGAACGACCTTAAACTACTTAGTCCCCAGCAGGTCCGGAATGACCTTAAAACTACTTGATCCCTAGTCAGTCCGGGATGACTTTAAACTACTCGTCACTGTCCTCGACGTCCGAAATGACGATAAAACTACCTCATCCTAGTTAGTCCAGGATGACTTTAAACTACTCGTCTCAGCCCTGGACGTCCGAGAAGACGCTAAACTACCTCGCCCTAGCCTGTCCGCAATGACTCGAAACTACTCGTCACTGCCCTAGAAGTCCGGGACGACTTTAAACTACCTCACCCTAGCCTGTCCGCAATGACTCGAAACTACTCGTCACTGCCCTAGAAGTCCGGGACGACTTTAAACTACCTCGCCCTCGTCCTTGAGTCCGGAAAGACTCTAAACTACGCAGCCTAGCCCCTAGCCCCAGAGATGCATGCATATGCGTACCTCCCGATTCCCCATCCCGCCTTGCTCTCAGCATGCCTAGTGCACGCGAGTCGGCTCCCCCCGAGCCATCACTGCCCCCAGAACCTGTCCAGCATCAGCTCTCCCATCTGAGGATGACCGTCAACGAGCTGCTGGAAACCCTAGCCTAGATCCCCTTAGAACCACCGAACCTCGGTCCGCCGGCTCTCCCATTTGAGGATCATACGTCAAGAAGCTGAACGGAATCATTAGAATCCCTAGCACCGCCCCAGATCTGCGCTTCTCTGCACTTCCCCGGTTACTACTGGACCTCACGACCTCCTCACCGGAGCCCCGCCTAGAATCTTCGCTTGGAATCTCAGACCTTAGAAGGGGGGTATTTTACCACTTTTTACCCCATTTCCTTGTCCTTGGCACCACTAGACCATTGCCCAGGAGCCTCATAGCAGGTCCTGATCCGCCGACGCCCACCCGGCGACACCCCTTGCCATACTTGGAACCCCATCAGAGAACCTCCACAGCCCAAGATCATCAGGAAGATCAACCCACTTTGGGTACCACTCGATCTTCCAGCCCTAAGAACCCGATTAGGCAACCATCAGTCGCCTACCACCCTGCCTACGTCCTCTAGCACGACGCTAAAAGGCTAATCATAGCTCAGTCCCATCACAGATTCTACGGGCCTAACCGCCCAGATCCTATCACCCCCGCTACGGGCCTAACCGCCCAGGACCCCAGCACTCTGTGACACTTCAAACAGAGCCCTAGAACCTCCGCTATGCCGGAGATCTCCTCGACCAGTCCATGCCTGGACTCCTAGAATGGCGCAAGCTTGCGCTTGTTGCTCCCACTCCTCGACCCAGATATAAGCCGACCTCGATGGTGGCTTCCTTAGAACCTCAATGCCCTGCTCTGACAGGCCCTCAGTCCAACCGGAACCTACCCCTCAGGAACTCCCTCCGGTCCCTCGCCCTAGAACTCCTCAGCATGCGCCCAGACCACGCCCCCGCAAAGCTTACCAGCTCCAGACCTCCCGAGACCGTCTCTGGAACGACGGACCCTGTCCGTACCTCCGTACCCGAGACTACCTTGACTACATCGCAGGTCCTAGTCACTGGCACCAACCCGGTGTCCTCTGCGCCCTCTGTCGCCACGCTTAGAACGGCCTCCGTGCCACCCCGGTTCGCCAGCTTCATAGCCGACGAATACTCTCCGCACCGACCCCTAGACACCTCCATCCCGACCCCTTGGGATGTAAGACTTGCATTGTCCCCGGCCAGCCTCGGCATGACCCCGATCACAGTCCCTACAAACCTTAGCCACGGCGACCTTTCGCCAGTCCCTGCTCCTGTCTCTAGAGTTGCCCTACCCCAGCTCAGCTGGTGTCCTAGATGCCTTGTCCTCGTCCCATGTGAACGCTGCAACGATGCCCCAGTCATTGAATACCGCAAGCTCTACGAAGACGCTTGGGTAGTTACCCACCGCTGCCGCACTCATCGCGGAGTCGGTCGCAAGCCGCGCATCGCAGTCGTCGACTCGCCCTTCCAGTCCCCTACCCGCAACTGGACCGCCACAGAACTTAGCAACCTTCACGTCGCCCTCTCCAGCCTCCCCCGAGAGTCCCTGCAGTCCTAGAATTCTTTTCGAGTTCAGGAGCACTCGAGCCATAGAAAGGGGGTAATGTTACGATTTATCATGCCCCTATACTTTTTCCTTTGCTTAGTCCTAGTCATGGCTTACCCAGCCATACCTCGTCCCTCGCTCAGTCCTAGTCATGGCCTACCCAGCCATACCTCGTCCCTCGCTCAGTCCTAGTCATGGCCTACCCAGCCATACCTCGTCCCTCGCTCAGTCCTAGTCGTGGCTTACCCAGCCATACCTCGTCCCTCGCTTAGCCTAGTCCTGACCTACCTGGCCAGCCAGTCCACCGATGGTCCTCACCGGACTACATGCTTACGCACTACCGAGAACCCGCTAAGCACTCCCTTGCTTAGTCCCCACGTCGAGCCCGTCCCGGCTCTCCCCTGACCATAGTCCGTTCCGCCTGACCGGAACCCCTAAGTCTCATAG
>JBBPSV010001036.1:0-11545 GCA_038093795.1 Retiboletus fuscus
GAATCATGTACTTTCTTTAGTTCGAATATCAACTATATTCTCAGCTCCAACCCTCCGAATCCTTTGAGTCTTGAGGACTCTCATCTATCTAACTTCTAGTCGTAACCTCGTCGTTGTTTACAACATCAAGCTCGACGCCTCTGACCCTCCAACCTCCGACCCCGAAGTAAGGGGCTGAACTCTGCAAGGGCGCACCACATACAGTGAAGCCGAAGCCCCACGTCTCGGCCCGATCTCCGACGTTTCAGAGATAAGCCTCGGAGTTGACTCGGTTTTAACATTAGCCATCTCCAGAGACATGATGGTTTTATTTGTGGGTATGAAAACAGCTTCTTTTGAGAATCAATCAATGACTACTAGGATGGTGTTGTAATTATTGGATAGGGGTAGGTCTGTGATAAAATCTGTGGAGATGTCTTGCCAGGGTCCTGCTGGAATAGGATTGGGAATGAGTTTTCCTGCTGGGGGTATGTTGGTCAGTTTCATCCTATTACATCTTTTGCAATGGAAACAGTATTCTTTTACATTATCCCTGATTCCTTCCCAAGTATAATATCGGGAGATGAGGGCGTAAGTTTTATCTGTACCTCCATGATCAGCTAGGGTCGAATCATGGTAGAGAGTAATAATATCCTGGCGAAGTGTATCTTCTTCAGGCACATAGATTTTATGGTTTTCTTTGAACAAGCCAGTTCCGTCCCATGGAAATCATTGACCAGGTGCTTGTCTTAAATTAGATTGAGCATTCTTTACTCAGGTGAAGATTTCTTCTTCTTCTGTGTGACCCCAAGTTACTTTTTCTGCTCTTCTCACTTGTTCCATGGGAATCATCTGGATGCCTTTGTTGTCATTCTCAATTCCGATTGCATGATCTTCTCATTGGCTGAGGGCATCTGCTTTTTCCATGGAAGCACCAGGCTTCTTGACTAGTTCATAGTCAAAGTGTGAGAGCCATTGAGACCATCATGCTTGTCTTCGATTTAGGTCTTGGCATGTCATAAAATATTGGAGATTTGCATGGTCTGTCCAAATTTTGAATTTGTGATGTTCTCCTTCTAGGAGATGTCTCCATTGTTCTAAAGCTAAAATGATGGCTAGCATCTCTTTATCTGCTATGGGATAGTTTCTTTGTTCCAGTGACATGGAATGTGAAGAAAATGCAACAGGGTGCCAAATACCCTCCTGTTGCAATGATAAGACAGCCCCTGTTGTGAAATCCAAAGCGTTGCATTCTAGATGGTATTCACAATTCTCATCTGGATAAGTGAGAATGGGTGCTGTGACAAACTTTTCTTTTAAATTATTGAAGGCTTCCTGTTCCTTTGTCCCCCATTTCCAGGGTTGATCTTTCTTTGTTAAATCATTAAGTGGTCTAGCCACTATAGCAAAGTCTTTTATGAAGCAGCGATAGAAGTTTGCCAAACCCAAGAAGCTTCGTACTCCTTTTATGTTCGTGGGAGTTGGCCAGCACGGATTGCCTTTGTCTTTCCATTTTCCATGACGATGCCATTCTCCAATATGATCATTCCAAGGAATTCTACTTCTTTGACCTTGAAGGTACATTTTTCTGGTTTGATGAAGAGGTCATGTTCCTGTAATCTCTTCAACACTTCTTTTATGATTCTATCATGTTCTTCTTCATTGTCTGTTTTAGTAAATACTAGGATGTCATCAATGTAGACTATGCAAACATCCAGCATATCTGCGAAGATATTGTTCATCATCATTTGGAAAGTTGCTGGGGAGTTGCACATCCCAAAATACATAACTAGGGGTTCAAAGGCTCCTCTATGACATATAAAGGCTGCCTTCCATTCATTGCCTTCTTTTATGTGAATGTTATTGTATCCCAACATAAGTCCATTTTTGTAAATAGCTTTGCTCCTTTCAGTCGTTCTACAATCTGAGATATGAGTGGCAGTGGATAATTATTTTTGATAGTTCCTGAGTTAAGATGGCAGTAATCCTGTACCATCTGTTTCTTTCCATCCTTCTTAGGTATAAAGAATACTGGGCTCGTTTGAGGGGACTTTGATGGTCTTATGTACCCCTTTCGTAATTGGTCATCTACAAAGTCAGAGACTTCTTTCTGTTTGTCTACTGACATAGGATAGAGTTTTCCTTTTCATGGTTTGAAATCCTCTTTAAGGTCGATAGCATGATCCCATGATTTTCTGATGGGCATGCATTCTGAGGAAGTCTTTGAGAATACATCCAGGAATTGATGATACTCTTTTGGGACCATTTGTTCCATGCTGAGTTCCTTTTTCTCAGGTGGTACGATTTCCAGCTTCTTGATCCTTCGATAGGCATATGGAGCATCGTTGAGTTCCTTTTCTTCTAAGGTTCTCAGGAATACCGTTCGATTAGATAATAGATAGCATGTCCAAGGACATCTTGTGAGTTTGAGGGTTCCTTTTTCCCAGTCAATCTCAGGGTTGTGCTTGCTTAGCCATGTATATCCCAATATCATTTGGTTCTTTCCAAGATCAGTTACTTCTGCTGATATCTTTTCTCGGTGTCCTTGGTAGTCTATGATTAATCCTGCAGTGTGGATGATGTTTCCTGTGGAGTTCTTGGAACTGTTGACATTGAATACTGGAATAGGTCTTTCTAATTCTGTGGTTTTTATCTTATTCTTCATGATCCAAGCGAGATCTATGAAGATTCCATTGGCTCCAGAGTCTAGGAGTGCTTCAACTTGGTGCATACTATGTTTAGCAGTTGATGATGCTGCTTGTATTGTAAGACACAGCTCTCTTTTCTGCCTTGTGGATCATATTAGGATCTGTTCCAGGATTTCTTTTGTATATAAATTATTTTTTTGTTTTGTAGCCGAATTAAGTCTGCATTCCTGTGCAGCAAGCCCTATTTGGGACCCAGCTTTGGTGTATGTATCACTACTATTGTCCAAGTCACTATCGTAAACTGTCTTATCCTGGGAGTTGAAGAATTCTTCTTCTTCTTCTCCATATTCCATATCTAAATTACAAAATCTATTATAAGAGGAAATATTGTTCAGCAGGGGAGTCTCAGGAGTACCCAGTCGGCTTTGAGACTCTATTCTTTTCCCTGCTTCTTCTGGGTGACCTGAAGGTCCTTGAGGTACACCTTGATTTCATCTACCGAGGACATTTGTTGGATAGCTTTTAAGGTGGGCTCTCCTCTCGCCTTTCCTTTTCCTTTTGACGAAGGTAATTCTTCATCATCTGAAGACTCAGCGCTCATAGTGCGGACACTGCGATATTTTGAGCACCTTCTGTTATGCTCTCCCCCAAGGAACTTGCACTCGGGGCATGATTTCTTTGGCTTCTTACAGTCTTTAACCATATGAGGCCCATCACAATTGAAATATTTGAGGGGTCCTTTGTGTACCTTGTCAATGTCCATCAGCTCCCCTCTGCTGGTGAACATGCGAGAGCTGGAGGGCTCTCTGGCTTCTGCCTGGGAGTACCAGGTCTTCTTCTTTTGAAGGTTAAAGGCCTTGAGGTTGGTTCCTATCCAGCATATCTCTGGAAGGTATTCTTCAACTGAGTGGTATCTCAATCTTTCTTGATAGACAATCCTCATTATGTCATCTTTGGTGTTGTTTTCTAGATAGTACACTACTATCTTATCAAAGTATCTTGCGGCTGAGTCGTTGCATGCCCAAATATAGATTGCTTCCCATCAGGTGAGGAAGTCTTGAATGGTTTGCTGTTCTCCTTGTTTGTATTCAACCAGTTCCTTCATGGCCTGGTCTTGATCATTTTCAGGGATGAACCTGAGCTTGAGGGTATCCTCCAAGGTGTCTAAGGAGGGCCAATCATGGTCTTGCATTGAGCAAAGGATTTGCATCCTTGCCCAGTTAGCAGCTCCGTGCTGATCCTTTCCATCCTTGGAGCCTATCCTTGTTAGGACTGTGATCTCGACTTTTGGTTGAACAAGGAATGTGCCTATTGGCATGCTTTGGGATCCTAAGCTTTTAAGGATTGGAAACATCCTTTTGTAAAAGAAATGAAAAACTTGCAAGGCTCTATGCTCTCCAGCAAGGTGAGAATCAGGTCAATGACCTTCCTGACTTCTTGAATCAAAGTTTGTATGTAACTTCACAGAGGTTGGGCACAAGACCGCTCTTTCAATGTGTGAAGGTAGTATGGACTAGCGATAGAATAAATGTGTCTCACGAGGACACGCCCTTTTGAGCAAATGAAGAAAAAGGTAGGTAGGTGTGGCAGTGTTTAAACCTTTAAAACCTCTTGAGGTTACCAACTACTCGCTCCTTACAGGTAGACAAGGGTTGCCAAGTGGCAATGAAAGATGCAAAGAGTTTCCCTTAAAAGCCTAGGGTCTGGCTATATCCCTTTAATGCTAGGGGCCATGTCTGCATCACTAGGACAGGCATTGAGTAGATGTGAGATAGGGCAAGTGAAAGTAGTCAAGTTCTAATGTTGACAACCTCAAACCAAACAATGGCTCAGGCTATCTCATACTAGGCTTGCTTTAGAGACAAGTGAATGATGGGGAAAACAAACAAGAACTTGACTGGAGTTCTTGGTGGGATGGCATTGCTTATATACATTTACAGTGTTTGTACATATTATGGACATGGTCCATGTGAGTGAGGCTATGGTATCTAATAATAGTATGTGTCAGTCAGTGATGATGTAGAGCTGACAGAGATTAATTACATGAGGTTGTCTGACTAAAGAGTCTAGGCTCTGTCACGTGACTAAGTATCTCACGGTCATGTGCAAGAAAGATAAGTATCAACAAGAGGTCATATTACTTGTGGTACATAATAGATAAGGAAAAAGAAAGAGATTAGATAAGAGTTTGTAACATTTGCTAGAGAGAGAAGTGGACATTGGACGAGAAAGTCAACATGTGTGGGATGAAATCACAAAGGTATGTTCTTGTTTCCTGTATGTCTTCTACTACTAGAGTTCAATTGTGTGTAGAATACCAAAGGCGTCAGCAAATTCAAGAACAAGGGGTGGGATCACTATGAAGATGCAACTCCTGGTGACATCGAAGTCTTGAGGCAATAACAAGCTTGCATCCCTCAGAGAGGTTCAAAAGGCTCATGCTCCCCCTTCCTTTCCATCGCCATTGCTTCTCACTCATGGAACTCCTGCTGCAGGGCATCCCACACATGGAAGTGGGTCTATGGTTGCTGAGATTGCATCAGCTGCAATGTCATGCAACGTTGAGATGAATGTACTCAGGCCTGGGCCAAGCAAGTCTACTAGCATGCCATACATCTCCTTCATGTCTCCCTCCACTTTTCAGCCACCCTCAGTGCTGTCTTCATACATTAGCTCTGCTGTGAGCTCCATCAAGCCATCATCCAGTATCTCTGCTCATGTAGAACACTCAAACTTGAAGCACAAGGCCAACAACAATGATTCATCCATGGTATTGGCTGCCACTCCCTCAAAATCAGTGGTTAGTGCAGCATCTGGAGCATCCGCTGGTAGTCAGAAATGCTATAGAGACTCATATGTCTCTAGTGTCATAGTCCACGATTTCACCACATCCTACAGACTATCCCTTGTCATGTACACCCCATCTGGTCATCATTCACCTAGTCTGGTCCATTCTTTCTCACCCTGTCTCTTAGTCCTTGGTTAGTCCTGTCCGGTTTATTAGTCCTTTCATTTGGTCTGTGTCGGTCGCCTTTCATACCACTTACAAGTAGTTATCTTTACCCCTTTCATTCATTGTCATCATTTATCACTACCATTTGTCATTACCTTTGCTTCATTTTATAGTTAGAGTTCATGTTCCTTATCCCTGACAGTCCTGGGAAATGCCTGGACTATAAAGTCTTGTACCCTTGGTTTCAAATACACTTTTTGCCATCTTTTCGGATCTTTTGACTTCTAAGGATCAAAGGATCCTCTCCATGCATGCACGCACGCACGCATGTACTCATCACTGTCATCATTCCTGCCATCTTCCATGTCACTCTCCCCTCAGACTCATGTGTCCGGTGTAGAAACAATGGAAAGTTTGGTGGTAACTTTCCTATATGTGAAGGGTACATTTGTTTGTCCTTATAAGGAGGTCCAAAAGGCAGAGGTGGAATGCCGGATAGGAGTGGTCCATAGATGGGATGGTCTGAAGATGGTCTGGACTGGGAAAAGGCAGTCCGAGGATATGAGCAATAGTCTGGACTCGTTAGTCTGAGATGAAAGGCAGTCGGTGATGGTGAAGACAATGAAGATATGTGGACAGGTAGACATGCAATGCGGGAAATATGTGCATAAGGATCCCAAAGGTAAGATCCAAAGTTGGAAGATGTATTCAAAACCAGATGTACAAGACTTTATAGTCTGGGCATATCCTGGACTATGAAGGGTCGAAGTGTAAATGACATATGAACTCTAAAAAGCAGAGGGAATATGAGATAATGTGTAACGATGACAGTGATGTGTGTCTGAGACTGCAAAAGGGTATATTGAAAGTACTACGAAGTGATAAAGCGAAACCGATATGAACTGGACTAAGACAATGTGGACCAGACTGACACGGATTGACCAGATTGACTTCAGACTGGCATGGACAGACTGGATAGACCTCGGATATGTTCCTATACGAGAACAGAGATCCTCGGATCTCTACACCAGACTATCATATCTACCATCAGACTATCTTTCTCACTACTGGACAATCGTTCTCTTCTCTGGACACACATCTGGAATATCCTCCCTCCTGGACCATTCCCTTCTGGCATTTCACCTCCACCTTGAACCCTCTTTGGGGACGAACCCATCACACCCCTCACCTTTTATACTACCTGGACTTCTCCATAGGAGCTGGGTTTGTTGATCTTCAATACCATGTTCCACAGCAGTCTCACAAGGTCATTGAGCTCCAGGACAACATCAGTGCACTTCAGACCACCTTTCATGCCAACATCCAGCTCATGGAACATGCTATCAAAGCAACTGCAAAACCAGCAGTACCCAATGCCATACCTCCACCAGTAGTATCATTGAACTGTGATGCTGAAGCCAAAAAAAGAAATACTGCGAGAACAAAGCTTCTCAAGCATGACAGGGGTTTCCTTTCATCAGAAGAACTCATTGTTATGTTTAACATCTTCAGGAAAAATACTGATCATGTAGATGTGTATCTTCTCCTTGCAACATCACCTGCAAGCACAGACAATGTTCAGTGAAGCTGGTTGAGAAAGAGAATTGCTGAAGCTGTAACATAGTATACCATATTGTGTTGTATTTCCATTGTCAACCAATTGTTATATTCATCGCTCACTATGATAAGACAGGCTAAGTTCTATTGCTACAAACATAAAGAAGATGGTTCTGCCAAAGACAGTCCACAATCTCATCCTGCTTCACTGCCATTGTGTCACACTCAACAGCCATGATAAACCCATTTGCTAGACTCCCAAATACCACTGTTTGATCAGCTGGAGCTACCGCTGCTACCGCTGCTACCAGAGCTGGCTTCTCCTCAGGGTCTCTCAAGTCCATATGATCATAGCAGCAGATGATGTTGTGAATACAACAAAGAGCGGGGGGGATATGTACTTGAATATCCATCCCATACTCAGGGGGGATCACCAGGATATGAAAACACCACTTGAGAACCCCAATGATCTGCTCAATGACATTGCATAGCTGTGCATGATGCAGATTGAAGTACTCACAAGCATTCACAGGTCTTGGGACACAGCAGTAAGCCATTGATTCTGGGATGTCAGATGTCAGTATGTACCTCATGTGTGAATGATCCCACTCTGGTAAATGGTACCAGGTACCATAGTATGGAACCAGTAGCTGTGGGAAAATCAGGTATCCAGCATTGGCAAGATAATACTTTCCAGTAGGAATGGTGAAGTTGGTTGTGTGAGTGTCATGATACACAGATGCATCAGCTGCTGACCCTTCCCACCTGCTGAGAATGTAGATGAATTCAAGATTGAAGTTGCAGCCAATAAGGCAGTTCTGTGAATGGAAACCTTTTTGGTTGTGTGTAGCATCCCTGTCAGCTGCAGATGGAGTGCATATGATGTGTGTCCCATCGATTGCACTGATAGTGTCTTTGAAATAGGGATATACAGTGGTATCATCAGCAATGCAGGAAGGTATCAGATCGTCCAAGTGTGGTAATTTGACATACTTGGTGTATATTTGAGTCAATGAGAAGGCATTTAGCATCTGGCAAAAATATCTACAAGAAGTTATAGGTATTTTTTGTGGGGAACAAGAGAAAAAACTTACTTCAATATCATATTGTTTGATCATTGGAAACACTCCCCAACGTGCCTGCACAATAAGCTGGTTACACATGTGTACAAGAATATGCTGAGTTGTTCTTTGAGGCAGACATGTTTGGAAGATATGAATCTGTGAGCCTTCAGTTTGTCAACAAGTTGATTGAAGACATGCTTCTGAATGCCCAGTTCATTGCGAATTTGATCTGGATGACTGTTGATAAGCTCAAGAACTCACATTTGACCTGTTGAGATAGATGTATGATATGGGATTGGCTGTGCTTGAGCTTGCAAGGATGCAACCACCTGAGTCAAGAAAAGCATAGATTTCATCATAAGGTCACTCATTTGCCAGCTTTGAAGAAGCATGATATGGAATATGCAGTCACCAGGATCCTCTTCTGCATCTATATCATCTTGAAAACCAGAGTCCAAGTTGTGTTGAGATGTGGAGCTTTTGTTCAGCATAGCTAGGTAGTTGTTATTGATGTGCTGATTCTAATATCATATGTGCTGTATTGAATTCAGACTCCACCTCAATCTCCAAAAACCGGGACCAGGTTTTCATGAAAACCTCACCTGGGTTTGTTTCTCATACAAGCTCTTAGAGATGTGCACCCCTCATCCATCTGGCACATCTCCCCTACTTAGCCACACCACAGTTGGTTTCCCTTACTTAGATGCCTGGTCTGTGCACACTCCTGACCCCTATATAATAGGCACTCCATAGTCCTTGATACCTTAGCTTAGTCTACCTGATTCTACCTGGATCACCCTTGTACTCCTCGAATCATAGACACCCTAGTAATTCCAACACCTTCCTTTGACTCACATCTGAAGGCTGCCCTTGACCCTTGACCAGCTGCCTACCATGTAGCCCCAGAATGTGAGAACTCACCTTCTCATGCCTCTGCTCACCTCTGGTAGTCCACTTCCCAGACTCCCATAGCTTGAACCCTAGAAGGTGGCTTACCCTCAGGTCTATGCATGACCCTGCCTGGGCCATGCATAACAGGTCATGGCTTCCTGGAATTGGAAGAACTTCATCCCTTTCAAGAAAGGCAATCAGGTTTGGCTTGAAGCCAAGAATCTGAAGTGCACTCTCACTTATCCAAAGTTCACACCTGTTATGGTTCAATTTCTACAACATCTAATTTTCACCTTACATGCTAAGTTTCCTTAACTTATCTCTTATCTTTTCATCTTATCATGTCAACATTTGACATCTTATCACAGACACTCTTGTTTATCCTTATTGACACTTTTATAGACTTTCATATATCTTAGATCTCTTCATCTCCGCGCTGTGCACAGCTATGCACATCACTTCCTTTTCACATTACTTCTTCCTTTCATCTCCATTATGCTTCTCTTCCATTTTATACCTGTGCTCTGCTGCACATCACACATCATGCTTCTCTTTAATTACCACTCCATAACCTTATGCCTTATGTTTCCCTCCTGCTTTGTTATGCTGCCACATACTATATCCTTATTTAGTCTAATTATCTAACATGTACAAACAACTTAGTATAGTATAAAAGACCAGAAGCCAAGCTGGTAACCCCAGTCTTGTTCTTCTGGTGCTTTCCCCAATCATCTACTTGAGATCCTGTCTAAGGATTAATACCAGTCAGACTTTGGCTTTCGTCCTCAGTCAGCATACTCCCCTTTGGAGCTTAGGTGTTCTATGCTAGGGTGACTACATTTATCCATCTCCACTCTAGCCTAGTATAAAGGCACTATGATGTTCATGACCTAGTCAACTCTTCACGATGACTGCTCAGTGATTGACACATTGGGTTGTTTGAACACCCAAGAAAGAGGGACCCTTTACCATCACTAAGGTATTGTCCCTAATCACATATCAACTCTCCTGCCAAAGTCTTGACAAATATATCCAGTATTTCATGCATCCCTATTGACCCCATACAAGAAAAACTCTGTCCATGGCCCCAACTTCCATGAACCTCCACCTGATCTTATTGATGGAGAAGAACAATACAAAATTGAAAAGATCATCTGACACTGGGGCTCTGCTGTCAACCATCACTTCCTTGCCTACTGGCATGGGTTCTTCATGTCCAATAACATCTGGCTCCCCAAGTGGAAATTCAAACACACAAACGGTCCTCAGGTCATATAAGAAACTCCATCCCAAGATCTTCCCTCCCTAGAACTTTACATGCTGGTCTCTTAGTGAGCATCACCAACTGAGTCTACCTTAATCATCAACCTTGCTATGTCTTATACTCCTTCTACTGAATCATCCCTCACTAATTCCACTGTCTCTTGCTTTCCACTCCTCATTGCACTGGAAGGGGTAGAGGACATTGCCATGGACCTTTCCCAAGCTTTAGAAAATCCAATCCCCATCATCCATTCTCCTATGGTCCTTCCTGAGGATTTACCTAGCAACCAAGCAACCCCTGAATGGGGACCTGCTACTCACCCATAGCCCTCTGTCCTGGAACAGGACCAACTGGAGACCATTGTCTTGGTCAACATCCCTCTTCATGCTAACAAACTCTGATCTGACCACTCTCATGTGAGTCCAGTTGCCCCCTTCAGATTCTTCTCTGTGATTCCAGATTATCTACCACTATGCTGGCATATTTAGATGTAGATTCTACAGAGCTCTCATCTTGACCCCATCACCTCCTTCTCCTCCACCAATGCTCAATCTGAGTTCTTCACCATCCAACTTCAGCTCATCTCTCATTGCATCCACAGCTACCTCCTGTCCTCCACATTGTTACACATGGCCCAGGCAGGGTTGTGCATAGACCTGAGGGTAATACACCTTCTAGGACTCAGACTCTGGTAGCCTCAGAGTGAAGGCTACCAGAGATAAGAGTGGCATGAGAAGGTGAGTTCTCATGTTCTAGGGCTACATATAGGTGTATATGGTCAAGGGGCTGGGCAGCCTTCCAGATGATGTCAAGGAGAAGGTGTTGGTATTAAGGATTGTGTCTTTGAACTAGGGACAGGTGGTACCATGATTCAGGTAGACTAAGCTAAGGAATCTAGGATGTGAGGGCCCCTATTACAGTGGCTCAAAAAACTGTCTGCATGTTTGCATGTTTTGCATTAAAGCCAATGATCATGAATAACCCCCTAACCAACAGGCTAACTATGAGTGCATGAAATGTAGTATATACTCCTGGCTTTCTATTGGTGCAAGGGTCAAAAGATTTGGATCAGATCTGATGACATGGCACCCATTTCAAAGTGACAACTCATGCAGACAGTTATTTGACTTTGAGTTTTGATTACATATATTGGATCCTAGCATGCTGTAATATGATTACATACATGTGG
>JBBPSV010001037.1:0-11539 GCA_038093795.1 Retiboletus fuscus
ATCGAAGCTATGGACGAATACTACATTTAATTATATGACGCTGTTGCGTAGAAGTCATGCGATCAGTTGTTATAATCAATTGATTAGAACTCGAAAATGACATCTTGGACGAAAATGGTCATATCTCAGCCGCGTGTGAACCGATTTACGATATTATTTGATCAAATGGAAGCCACGAGTCTCTACGAACTCCAATACAGCCACCGCTAAGCGCAAAAGTCACACGCTAAGGAGCGCGAGATCAGTTTTGCACAAAACCGGTTAAAACCGGTCATGCAACTGGGTGCAACCAATGCGGACCGGTTGCCACCGGTCTCGGTTGCAGTTGCCACTATTTTGGGATGGCTTGCAACCGGTTTCAGTCCGGTTGCCCCTAAACAACATAAAAAAACCGGACTGGACTGGACTTTAAAACACTAGTTGTAGATCTCGGTTCATGCACTCTGTTTGACCATCCATTTGAGGGTGGTGAGCAGTAGATAATTTAGATTGAATATCGAGCCTGTGACAGATGTCCTGCATTACTTGGAAAGTGAACTGAGGTCTGTGATCTGAGATGATGGACTTAGGAAGGCCATGATGCTTCCAAATGTGCATGAGATAGTTTTTCACTGTATCCAGGGAAGTCCAGGTCTTGAGAGCAGGGATGAATTCTACTTCTTTGGAAAACCTGTCAACTATCACCAGGATAGAGTTGAAGCCATGGGAGAGGGGGAGATCCATAGTGAAATCTGCCAATACATGTTCCCAGGGTTGCTCAGGAGCTTCCAATGGTACTAATAATCCAGAGGGTACCTGATTGGAACCCTTAAAGTGAGTGCATCTATTGCATCATGAGACATAATCCATAATAAATATGTTCATCTTAAGACAAATGTATAACCATGAGATGAGTTCTCTAGTAGCTTCATAGCTGGCATGTCTGGCAATGAGGGAGTCATGGTGAAGTACAAGCACTTCAAGGTGTAGGGGTTCAGGAATGAATAACTGTCCCTTTTTATCATAGAGTAGACCATTGCATTCTTCACAAATGGTGTGCATGGAGCAGAGCTCAAGGATTTCCATTTCCGAGAGCTTGCAAACTTCTTTGAAAACTTTAGATTTTAAGTTAGACCCTTCATTGGAGATCAGAATGTGGGTTGATCTAATCTTCTCCAGGGAAATAACAGTTCTTCCCTTGTTATCATTGTCTACACCTTCAAGGTGGTCATTTCTATGTAAGAGAGCATCAGCCTTTGCCATGGAGGTGCCAGGTTTGTAGTACCAGAGCACATTGAAGCAGGATAAATATTGAGCCCATCGGGCTTGCCGACAATTGAGATCTTGGTTTGTCATAAAATATGTGAGGTTACAGTGATCATTCCAGATCTCAAACTGGTGGCATGTGCCTTCTAGGTAGTGGTGCCATTGTTCCAGGGCTTGAATAACACTTAACATCTCCTTATCAGCAATGGGATAATTCCATTCCTGCAGAGTCATGCTGTGGGAGGAATAGGCAACAGGGTGCCATTTATCATCATGTAATACCAAGAGCACAGCTCCAGTAGTGTAATCCAATGCATTGCATTTGACTTTGAATTTAGCATCTAAATCTGGGAAGGCTATGATGGAAGCAAAGGTGAAGGCTTCCTTGAGCATGTCAAACACATGTTGTTGGGAATCTTCCCAGGTGAACTTCATTTCCTTCTTCATGAGATCATGAAGGGGATGTGTGACTTTAGCATAGTTCTTGATGAAGCATCTGTAGAAGTTTGCCAAACCTAGGAAGCTTCTCACTTCTTTCACATTCTTTGGTGTAGGCCATTCCAGGATAGCTTTTACTTTAGTTTTGTCCATGTGAATACCATCTTTTCCTACCATCATTCTGAGGAACTCTATCTCAGTGGCTTTGAAGACATATTTTTCAGGTTTTATGAATAAATCATTTTCCTCAAGACACCTGAGAACTTCTAGCATGGTTCAATCATGTTCTTCAGGGTCATCAGTTTTTGTGAATATCATTAGATTGTCTATATATACCACAACCATGTCATCCACATCAGTGAAGATTTGTTCATCATTGCTTGGAAGGTGGCAGGGGAGTTGCAGAGTCTGAAATATATAATGAGGGGTTTGTAGGCACCATGGAAACAGACAAAAGCAGCTTTCCACTCATTGCCTTCTTTGATGCATATGTTGTTGTATCCCCATTAGAGATCCATTTTGGTGAATAGTTTAGCCCCTTTTAGTTTATTGACGAGTTGGGAGATTAGAGGTAGGGGGTAATTATTTTATATTGTTCCTTCATTGAGGTATCAGTAATCCTGTATCATACACTCCTTTCCATCTTTCTTTGGGATGAAGAATACTGGTGAGATCTGGGAGGACTTGGAAGATCAAATGTATCCTTTCTGTAACTGGTCATCAATGAAAGCAGTGACTTCTTCTTGTTCAGTGACAGATAAGGGTATTAATCTTCCCTCTTTAGGCTTAAATCCCTCTTTGAGATCTATTGCATGATCCCAGGATTTCCTCAATGGCATTCTTTTGCTTTCTCCTTTGTGGAAGATGTCAAGGAACTTGTGAAATTCTTTCAGTACAAGTTTCTCTGTGGTCTCATCTGAGGGTTTAGGCACTTGTAGTACATTTCATATAGAATAGGCCATATAGGCATTCTCCTGCTCTTCTTTCTCAAGACATCATGCTAATACTGGAGTGTCTTGTAAGAAGTAGCAAGAGCATGGGTATCTTGTCATAGCGACTGTCCCCTTTTGCCAATCAAGTTTGGGATTGTGCTTCTTCAGCCAGGAGTAGCCAATCACTATTTGGTTCTTTCCTAGATCAGTGACCTCCGCTGTGCAATGTTCCTGGTATCCTTTGTAATCCAAAATAATCTCTGTGTAGTGGGTAATATTGCCAGTGGAGTTTCTTGTTCTGTCTACATTATAAACTGGAACAGGATGTCAAAGTGGCATGAGAGGGATTGCATTCTGAGCAGCCCACTTGGCATCAATAAATATCATGTTAGCTCCACTATCAAGTACAGCTTTGGCCATTATGTATGATCTCTTTTGGTCTGGTGAGATTTGTATTTTCATAACAATCTTGCAATCCATTTTGACAGATTGTAAATAGACATCTTCTGGGATTTGTTTGTTTTCATCATTATCTAATTTTTTTTTGTTTTTTGTGAGAGGAATTAAGCACTGATGTATAGTCTTGGCCAAGCCCTATAGGGGACCCCTCTGACTCGCTAGAAATAAAAACTTCATTTTCCATAGGTTTGATTTCCAGTACCAAGAAGTGTCCTTTACAAAACATGTCTTCTGGAGGAACAGCCCAGATCATTCATCTAGATTGGGCTTTTCTTGACTTGGCCTTGGCATTGCATGCCTCAGACTCATGAAGGTCATAGAAGAATGCCTTCATTTCTTCATAGTTCATTCCTCCGATTATTCAGGGTAGGCAATCCTCAGATTGGAACTCCTTTTCATTATCAGAGTCAAATGATTCCACAGCTCTCACCACATGTTCCTTGTCTTTGCCCTTTTTACATTTTTGGGCATGTTTACCCCTGAGCCAGTGGCATATGGGGCATTCGATTTTTGGCTTATGGCAGTTCTTAACTCCATGGCCTTCTTCACTGCAGTTGTAACACCCACAGTTACTTTTTGTTTGGATGGCATCAATGTCCATCATGTTTGAGTCTTGGCGTTGACAAGGTGCTGAGAGAGTATGGGTGGCAGCATTGCCAAGAATGAATTGCACAAGTTGTGCCCTTGCTCCAGCATTACATACAGCCTGGAGGTATAGTTCAACTTTGGTTTGTCAGTTACCATCATTGATGACTTTCTTTATGATATAGGGGGATACATTTGTTTTGATTAGATTGATAAGGGTGGTGACATTACCCTTCAAGTCGTATCTGGCCTGTGGTATGTGAAACAACCCAATGCGTCTAGCACTGAGCAGTTGTTGGGAGGGGGTAGACTAGGTTGTGAAGGAGCTTTGTAGTAGCCTTTATACTTGGCTAGAGTGTATGAGCAATGAGGGGAGCTTTGCTCTTAGTGTAGAGACTTTAGGGAAATCTTCAGAAGAACAAGACTGGGGTTAACAAGCAAGTTCTCTAGGGTTTATATAGTCAAAGACATATGTATAGGATGTGGCAGCATGAGTCATAAGGCTGTGGCATAGGTTTGCATAGCCATGACAGAGATTAAAGAGAAGCATAGAAATGGAAGAGAAGCAATGCATACAGCAAAGCACAGCACAGAAATGAAAGTGAAGGAGAAGGCTGTGCTTGCTGGATAGTGCGACTTGGAGAGAAAGTAAACTCTATGAAAAGGTAAACAAGAACAACTAAAGGCATCCATTGCTGGATAGTGTGACTTGGAGAGAAAGTAAACTCTATAAAAAGGTAAACAAGAACAAATAAAGGCATCCATGATTAGATGGCACAAGAGCATCCATTGGTGTGATAAGAAGATAAGATAAGATAAAAGGACTTAGCAAAAATCTATTAGGGTTGGGATGTCATAGAGGACCAATCGTAACAGTATGAGGGCTTGGAACTTGATGATCCAGTTGTCGATGGGCATGGATCCTTGTTTCAGCTTCTTCAGCTGATCTCTTGCCCACTCATTTTGGTTCATTGCTTGGAAGAGTCCTTCTAGCTCCTCCATGAGTGTTTTCCAGGGATAGGTGTGCAACTTGGTGATTATCCAATCTATCCTTGTTTGGGTGAATGTGCCTGCCTTCTTTCCTTCTAGCTGAGATAGGACAGCCAGGATGGCTTGTTCTGACTGCCGTGTTATCACAGCAGAGTTCTGGGTGAGCCAAGCTTTGATCTTGGTCCACCATTCTTTGAATTTCCCATGGGAGCCATCATACTTCCTGGGGTCCATAAAGATCTTAGTCAAGTATCCACCTGATCCTTGGCCAGTCACAGCCTGGAGAGACTGGGCCTGGACTTGCATTGTGAGATTCTTAATCTCCTGTTCCATCCATTGCGTGTGTAGGAGGATGGTATTGAACATTTGAGAAATTTTTATTGCAGCGGCATTCCAGTCATTGCTGCCAGCAATTATTGTGTCATGTGCTTCCTGAGAAAGGAGAACTGGATTGAAAGAAGACATGGCTACTTTTACAGGAAGCAGGAAGGTGGGTGAAGTCTTTTATATGGGCATAGGTAAGGAATTTTGTCAACATGGTGGTCTAGGTTGTACCAGTCCCTTCATATGATTCATTTGTATGGGTGGAACTTCCATTGGTTCCTGACTTTCTTAGGGGGCAGTGGTGGAGTTGGCATTAGCTCCAAAAGCAGACTTGATCGTGTGGAGGAGGGCTCTGCTATCTCTACTATGGGCACCTCTCTTCTTTCCTCGCTTCTTTCCCTACTTTCATTAGTTCTTCTTTCCAACTCCTCTAACAGCTCTTCTAACAAAGAAGATGGTGGGCACTGGGAGATGAGCGACCTCAAGATATGTCCAATGCTGAAAAGATACTGAAAGTTGATTGGTGATCCAACATTGTTCGGATCATAGTTGGGGTGTGGGGTGGAAGGGTGGTGAGATGATGCTAATAGGATGGAAGTGGGATTCTCTTCCTCCTTCAACTCATCTACCTCTTCATCGTCGGTAGTTGTGTACCCTAAGTTAAGTACAGTGTCTAACTCCTCTTCCTTGACTTGGAAGATGGCAGATGCAGCATAAGACACTGAGCGTGCTACATAAAGCCTTGTGACCTGTAGAGATGAGGTCCTTAAATGTACTTGGTTGTACTAAAATGTTTAGTGGGAGTAAAAAGTAAAAGTGTGGGGCAAACTTATGTGAGGTAGTCTTTTGATAGTCTTGTTCTTATGAAACAACCCAATGACTAGCACTCAGTGGTTGTTGTGAAGGGGTAGACTAGGTCATGAAGATACTTCATAGTGGCCTTTATGCTAGGCTAGAGTGTATGAGTAAGATGGGGAGTATCACTCTTAGTGTAGACACTTGGAAAAATCTCCAGAAGAATAAGACTGGGGTTAGCCAGCAAGTTCTCTGGAGCTTATATACTCATAGGGTGTGTATGTACATGTTTGGTGACTAACTACATATGGGTATATGATGTGGCAGCATGAGGCATAAGGCTATGGAGCAGTAATTAAAGAGAAGCATGATGTGTGATGCACAGCAGAGCACAGGGATAAAATGGAAGAGAAGCATAAGCAGAAATGAATGAGGCAATGTGCACAGCAAAGCACAGCACAGAAATGAAAGAGAAGCGAAAGGCTGTGCTTGCTGGATAGTGCAACTTTGAAAGAAAGTAACTCTATAAAAAGGTAAACAAGAATAAACAAAAGCGTCCATGACTAGATGGCATGTAAGCATCCATTGGTGCAATAGGAAGATAAGATAAGATAAAGAGACTTGGCAAAAATCCATTAGGATTGGGGTGTTGTAGAGAACTGATCATAATAATGTCTGGCAGGATACTGGTGCCACTTTACTACAAGGACTATCTCTGTCACTTTCTCTGGTGTCAAAAGGTCTTCACTGAGGTTATTTGAAGATCCATCCTCCAAGACATCCACCTGTTGATTTCTGCCTCCCTCCTCATGCAGCAGTATATTTGGTACATGGATGGAATTGTTGAAGGATTGCTCATGACAGCAAGGAAAAGGAAGCATAGTCCAGAATACTGCTCTATCTTATTTGAGATGTACCTCAATGTTGACTACTTCATCAAGCAGCACAACTTTCACCTCACTGGCAAGTGGAGGGAAATGCACCCAGAGATCATTCTGGAATGTGAGGATGCTCTACAGTGAGATAAGCACTATCAAACTATTCCAATGAGTGTTTACACTGGTCTCCATATTCAGACTAGAATACATGGTACAAGCAGTATGATCAAGAGGACCTGATATGATCAGACCTGAAGTACAAGTTCAAGATGATAGACATTCCAGATCAAGAATGGCAAGGTCTTGCAGACCAGGTAGTACAATACCTGGGCTTCCAGAACACACCACATGAATCATCAATGAATCCACACTGGTTCCATATATACTTATATTGTTACATAGCTGCCACAGCCCAGAAGACAATCAGACTGTCCAAAGCAAAGGCAAAATCCAATGCTAGTTCTTCAATGCCAGCTGTGGCTACTCAACAAGGTGACTCATGTTTGCAATCTTCTCATCTGGCATGTATTACCATATGACATTATAGCCCCTTCTACCACTAGTGCCTCAGAAGACTTGTCTATACAGGTTGACAAGGCACCAGTGGTCATGATAAGCCAACATAGTAGGTATATTTTCTAGTATAACTACATGTCATCATAGAGTTTGCAGCATCCAACACAAAAAATCCTCAAATGACCCATTTGTTTACAGACTTTCAAGCACCAAGATTCCAGACATCACCTGGTAAGTGTTTAACAATACTGCATACAGTGTTTAACAGCTAGCTATCATAAGCACATGATACTGATACTTCAAGCCCAGTTGACTCCTCTGGCAGTAAGGAGGATGAAAGAAAAACATACAAGAGCTCTGACATATATATCAATAAAGCTGAGTGGTCCAATCCAGGTAGGTATTATAACCTCTGCAATCCATTGATCTTATACTCACTTCTTTGTATGAAATTTACAAATTCAAATTATCCCCATACTTCAGAGATACCTTAAGCAACAGCAGAAGGTATAAGATGATCAGTATTATTTGCATATGTTACATTGGGCTGCTTACATGCTCATCACCAGGATATGCATCATGTGTCAGAACTGGATGACATCAGTCATAATGTAGATGAGTCATATGAATCTGACATAAGCATGCTATGAATCAACCCAGAGGTGTGATTCCAAAATATCATCATATCAGGCAATACTCTAACCTTGTACTTCCAAAGAAGGCTAGAAATGATGATGATATCAGTCCTGATGATATACAAAAGAATGACATCAATGACATTGGTTAGTTTACATGCCTCTGATTCATGTGTGAGAAATACTAATCTAGAACAGGATCCAACTCTGAGTTCCAACCAATCAGTGAGGCATAAAGTCATTTATTTTATATGATTCTTGCTGTTGCTGATATATGTACCATATAGTGTTTCTACTGTGGTTGATGGTAGCAAATGCACTAAAGTTTGTCCATGTGGATCCAAATCCATAAAAACAAGGTCTGCAGAGTGGTCAATGCAATTGCAAAGCAAATCCACATCACAACCAGTGCACCAAAAGGTTGATGAAATAGTGGATACCATTGAGCTGAATAAAAGAAAAATGAGATCAAACTTAAGGGAGGTAGTATGAAAATACCAGCCTGTCAGGGAAATGGGCCATGGTAAGGGTAAGGTAGCAGACAGAGGCAAGGTAAGGTAGTCTTCAGATGAATCTGGGAAAGTATTGGACTCAAGCAAGCTTGTTCTCATCATGGATACCCAGAAAAGTACTGATAAGAAATTGGCACACACTTTTGAGAATGTTACACTCACCATTAGCCTAAAGAAGATTGCAAGATCAGCTGGATCCCCTGTTCAAGGACATCCAGGACCCATCACCACCATTCAACCTCTGATCTTCCATATCCCTGAAGCTATCAATGACATGGAAAAAGAAGGATCTTCTTCCAGGTCCTTGAATGTCCCATAGGATTCAGGAATTGAAAAGCTGCACATAATTATCAATTGGATAACCAACATGGAAAGGATGTACAATGAAGACAAAACAATTCTACATACATCCTGAAGTAAGTGACTTTGCATTACCAAATCAATCCATAGATTGGTTGCTGAACCTTGATACCTCAGATGATCCAAGGCATACAGGTCATCCAGCAGCTACAAAAGGGATTTTCTGACAAAATCAAAGGTTGGAGATCTAAACTGGCCCACAATGCAAGCAATTGATACTCTGTAGATGTCATATGATTGAGATGTTGTTGTTCCATAGATCTCATTTAAATCAAGTATACAAATCTTTGGAAAATACTTCAAAGTGCTTTGAAAGAATTCAATCAATGTAGATGAATTGACAAAGATGAGATTCATATTGCTGACAGCATGGGGTAACTCCTATGATGTATAACATGCCTGAATATATTTTGATATTTATCATTTGAGTGAACACTATAATAAAAGGTCTTTTCCATTGCTACTGCAAGTAGCATAGCTATAATAAGTATTGCCATTGGGCTCCTCTGACTTTGAACTACTATATATATGATCCAGATGGCTCCATGTCTTGGCATTGAGACCAGACTCCTGGTGTTTTATCCTTCAATATATTTTCCATGCAAGCAGAATGGCCTGCCCATTTCCAATGATCCCATGTGTACCCCCAAGTCTATGTTGAATCAGAGTTTGTAGGTTGGTCAGAAAGTCTTCTTTGCATTCATGTGATATTTTACCCATTGCTGTTGTCACCTCCACCACACAAGGTACTCCTACTGGACCACATGAAAGTGGTTCTGGGCATTTCACATGATACCATGATCTACAGCCCTAACAATAATGCTGCATGTCATTATCAGGATTATATGATCTGTTGCAGATCTGACAAAGGTTGATAGGTCTCTAGAGTTGTTTGATTCATGCTTGTCTTGTCATCATGAAAGATCACTTACTACAAGCTCATACACTGCTTACTTTTTTCTTCTTCTCTTCTTTGTCTTCTTTGTCTTCTTTGTCTTCTTTTTTACCATGGTCCGGTGCATATAATGGTCCTGTGGGGTGATTGCTGGACTGAATGGAGCACCATCATTGAAGCATATTATCTCCTCAGGAGCTGGCAAAATTGAGTCAGATGGATCTTACTTCTATGTTCACCCATACATATATACATTCAATGCATTCAGCCTCAACAATATCATTGCCAGTTGATAATATCAGCTTTTTTTTCCCAACATATGAATGTAATCTATAGTGGTCATGTAGAATATGCATAACATAGTATGATATGCATACCCCTCCTCTCCAACATCCTGACATTGGTGATACCATTGTACCATGACCTAAATGGTTTTTGGCTCAGATCCATCCTTATCATTCAACATATTGAACATGTAACCAGAAACAGACACCAAATATGAAGTTAGAAACTGCTCACCATTTCCACTCTGATGTCCACAATATGAGCTTGCCATATGTTACTTGTGATAGACATAACTGTGATACTTGAAGATCATTATTGAGTCCTTTCAGTCCTTTGCCAGCATTGACCAAATAGGCTTACTCATCACCATGTTTGCCCATATGGATGCCTGTCATGCAAGTATGAGAGAGTGATGTGTGTGTTTGTAAACAGACAGTATCATACAATACATATATTCATTGTTTACTAGGTAGAATAGATGTTCACATGACAAACAAGCACAATTCAGGCAATCACTTGCTTACCATTCAAAGTTTTTGAACTTGGCATGTTCTTGAACTCTCCAATGCTTGGAGGTGTATTCCCTTGTGATGACATCATTTCTGGGCACTTTATTCTTTGTAGATCAACCATAGTTCTATATATATATAAATTTCAGAGATATGACAAAGCATCCTGGCAATGTATGTGGGTGACATAGCACTAATCAGGATATCATGTGGGTCATATATATAGATCATAATATAATGTCATTTTTTTTTTCAGAGATATGACATAATAAGAGAGACCACCTGATACATACATATGTATCAGAATCAGTAGTAGTACATCTCCAACATAGTCAGGCCACCTTGCACTAGCAGTCCATGGAGGAAATTTCAAATTGGTTGCCCAGACTGAACTATTCAGCCTCTTCCATAGAACAACTGCCACTACTTCTGCCTCCTTTGATAAACTCATTGACCATATTTGTTATTCCTCCACTTCTGAATCATCCACCACTCTTCCTCCATCCCCTCACTTGAACTCCTTTGATGATTTGGTGAAATATCTACAATATCTGTCTGACAATGAATTCAATGAAGATGTCTTCAGAGAGGATGACATGTTATCATTGCAGTCTTCCTCTCTGTTCCACTTCCTTGATGCCATCATTGATTACTATTCTGAATTGTATGATGAAGATGGGAACATCGCTGGACAAGAATCACTATCAGATCAAGCTCAAGATAAATGGATCTTGTGGGTATATCAGACATGCTTTGTTTATTTTGTTCTAGCAGAATGGAAATCTACTGCTATCAACCTGAGATCATCTCTCTTGCATTTTACATCAGATGAAAATAATAGTGAGATAGCTTCATGTCATTGCTGTGACCTTGGCCAATGACAGTTGATAGATTTGGAAGCTTTGATGGCACCAAAGCAATGTAGAGAATGACCTTTCAAGCAGAAATCTGTGTTCAAATCATCAAATCATCTTTCATACTTTGAAAACCAC
Source organism: Retiboletus fuscus (assembly GCA_038093795.1). NCBI lineage: Eukaryota > Fungi > Basidiomycota > Agaricomycetes > Boletales > Boletaceae > Retiboletus > Retiboletus fuscus. The sequence goes on from JBBPSV010001037.1 coordinate 11,351, forward strand.
TATCATGGATATCTTGGTGTTGTATCTGACTAATTGACTCATCTATTGTTACGCTTGGCCCGGGTAGGGTCGAGCGTAGACTCAAGGGGAGTTCTTGAGGACTAAGATAGTCCCAGCGTTCTAGACGCTACGGGACGACTAAGGACCTTCGGGCGAGGTATCTGCTCACGAAGAGCACGCTCAGCGACG
>JBBPSV010001038.1:0-11539 GCA_038093795.1 Retiboletus fuscus
ACAAGATTAACCTTAAAGAAGGCTTTGAACCTAAGATTGGCAAGCTATACCCACTATCCCCACAGGAATGTGATGCCACTGAAGCCTTCCTAAAAGAGAACCTCCAGTCCAGTGCTATCCACCCCTCGAATTCCCCTCAAGCATCCCCTTTCTTCTTTGTCCAGAAGAAAGAACTCGACCCCTTGGGCAACCCCAAGCTCTGACCATGTATGGACTATCAGAAGCTCAACGACCAGACCATCCAGAATGTGTACCCCCTTCTCCAAATTGATGATCTCATCAACAAGGTGCAAGATGCTAAGGTCTTCACCAAGTTCAATGTACAGTGGGGGTACAACAACATCTGGATCAAAGAAGGACACCAATGGAAAGGCACCTTCCTTACTCATAAGGGCCTTTTTGAACCCATGGTCATGTTCTTCGGAATGACCAACTCTCCTGCCACGTTCCAGCGATTCATGAATGACTCGTTCAGGGACATGATCTCCAAAGGGTGGCTCATCATCTATATGGATGACCTCCTCATCTTCTCCCCAGATGAACACCTCCATACCAAATGGACTAAGAGAGTCCTTCAATGGATGGAAGAGCTCGACCTCCATCTCTGATTGTCTAAGTATTCCTTCACCATGGAACAAGTAGAATACCTCAGCATGGTCCTCTCACCAGGCAAGCTCGCCATGGACCCTGTCAAGCTCAATGGAATCACCTCCTGGCCTGCACCTACCTCAGTCAAAGAAGTCTGGTCCTTCCTAGGATTTGCCAATTACTATCAGCAATTTATCCTGGACTACTCCACCATCGCTCACCCTCTCATCGACCTCACTAAGAAATCCCAACCCTGGAACTGGAACTGCCCACAGGAAGATTCATTCCTTCACCTTAAGGAACTCTTCCTTTCCAAACCAGTCCTCCACCTCCCAGACCCATCCACTCCATTTGCCATCATGACCAACACCTCTGGCATGGCCACAGGTGGTATTTTGCTACAGATGGACGAGAACAGTGCTTGGCACCCTTGCTCATATCTGTCCCAGTTGTTCTCCCCTGCAGAGCAGAACTATGACATCCATGACCACAAACTCCTTGCCATCATTTATGCTCTCAAATCCTGGTGTCATCTCCTCCATGGATTGTCTTTCTCTATCCAGGTTTTCATGGATCATAAGAACCTGACCTACTTCCATGCTCCCCAGAACCTCAATCAATGACAGGCCTGCTGGTTACTCGACCTAACGGACTTCGACTACAAGATGATCCATGTCCCTGGTGTAGAAATAACGGAAAGTTTGGTGGTAACTTTCCTATATGTGAAGGGTACATTTGTTCGTCCCTATAAGGAGGTCCAAAAGGCAGAGGTGGAATGCTGGATAGGAGTGGTCCACAGAGGAGATGGTCCAAAGATGGTCTGGACTGGGAAAAGGCAGTCTGATGGTATGAGCAATAGTCCAGACTCGTTAGTCTGAGATAAAAGGCGGTCAGCGACAGTGAAGATGATGAAGACGTGTGGACGAGTGGATGTGCGATGCAGAAGATACATGCGAAAGGATCCCAAAAGGTAAGATCCAAAAGTCCAAAGATGTATTCAAAATCAGATGTATAAGACTTTATAGTCTGGGCATATCCTGGACTGTGAAGGGTCGACATGTAAACAACATATGAACTCTAAAAAGTGGAGGGAATACATGATAATGTGTAATGATGTCGGTGATGTATGTCCAAGACTGCAAAAGGGTATATCGAAAGTACTACGAAATGATAAAGCAAAACCGATGCAGACTGGACTAAGATGGCATGGACCGGATTGACATGGATTGACCAGATTGACTTTGGACTGGCATGGATGGACCAGATAGACCTCAGATATGTTCCTATATGAGAACAGAGAACCTCAGATCTCTACACCGGATCCCTCCTTGCCAGGCCAGATGCCCTATTGCGCTGCCCAGACAATACCCAGACAGTCCTCCTCCCGGATTCAATCTTTGTCCACCTCATCAACTCTGCCCTCCAAGACCACATTAAGACCACGTCTAAGGATGACCCCCTCTTCCTTCAGATGCTCCAGGCCTTCGACAGCTCCATTCCCACTGCCTTCCACTCTCACCTGAGCAATTGGCAGCTCCATGAAGGTGTTCTGACCTACCAAGGTCGTGTCTACATTCCCCCTGTCACCAGACTGCATAAGTCCATCCTCCAATGGTGTCATGATCATGAGTCTGCTGGTCACCCTGATTTTTTTAAGACTCAACAACTCATTGTGAGTGAGTTCTGGTGGCCTGGATTGGCCCAGTATGTTCGCAAGTATGTTGAGGGTTGCACTCTTTGCCAGCAGAATAAGGTCAACACCCACCCCTCGACCCCTCCGCTCACCCCCAACAAGTCCACTGCCACCTGCCCTTTCCAGCAGATCTCATGCGACATGATCATGGATCTTCCCAAGTCCAACGGTTTCATGGCTGTCATAGTCTGGGCCAACTTTGCATTTTCAAAGGGGGCTGTTTTCTGCCCTACTACCAAGACCACATCAGCGGAGAACATTGCCGTCCTCTATTTCAAGAAGGTTTACCCTAGATTCAGCCTCTATGAGAAGATCATCTCCAATCGAGGCCCTCAATTTGCTTCTCGCTTCACAAAAGAACTCAGAAGACTTCTCGGATGTTCCCTTGCGTTATCCACTGTGTATCACCCCCAGACTGATGGGGAAACTGAGCAGATCAATCAGGAACTTAAGATGTACTTGCAGATCTTTGTGGGGAACAACCCCACCACATGGGCTGATTGGCTGATCCACACTGAATTTGCTCACAATCACTGCCCTCATTCCATCATGGATAAATCTCCCATTTATCTAATGATGGGATATGAACCTACCCCAGTCCCCACTGTCCTCCCACTCGTGGACCTTCCCACTGTGGAAGATCATATCAAAGAACTCACTGCCACTCACCAAGAAGCCCTTGCTGTGCATGAGCTTGCCCAACAAGTCATGGCTTCTTAGAATAAGAAGAACTTCATCCTGTTTGAGAAAGGTGATCAAGTCTGGCTCAAGGCCAGAAATTTGAAACGTAACCTGACTCACCCAAAATTCACCCTGAAACGTGAAGGACCTTTTACCATTATCAAGGTATTGTCCCTGATCATGTATCAACTCTGACTCCCCAAAACATGGAAAATACATCCGGTCTTCCACACCTCACTCCTGACTCCCTACAAGGAGAACTCCGTGCATGGCTCCAACTTTCCATCGCCCCCACCTGATCTTATTGATGGAGAAGAACAGTATGAAATTGAAAAGATCATACAACACTGGGGCTCTGCTGTCAACCAACAGTTCCTCATCCACTGGCATGGCTTCACTGCCACCAATGACACCTGGCTTCCTGAACAGGAGTTTAAATATGCACAAGCAGTCCTTCGAAGTTATAAGAAGCTTCACCCCAAGGTCTTCCCTCCTTAGAACTCTACATGCTGGTCTCTACATGAGAATCACCAACCAAGTCCTATCTACATTTGAAACCTTGCAACATGTCTTACTCTCCCTCAACCGAGTCTTCCCTCACCGAATCCTCTTTCACCGACTCTGCTCTTTACCCCCTTGAGGGAGTTGGCGACTCCACCCCCCTTGCTCAGGAGCTCTCAGCTCCTACCATCCACCCACCCATGGTCCTCGCCAACGAATACCCCAGTAATTCTGCCACCCTTGGGTGGAACACCAATCCTCTCCCATGGCCCTCTGTCCTTGATGAGGAAGAGAAACCCAAGACCATTCTATCTATCAACATAGCCTGTTTTGCTTACACCCTTAGGTCCGACCCACTGTCATGCGAGTCTGGACAACTTCTCCAGACCCGCCTCCATGACTCCCACCTGGCCACTACCATGCAGGCCCACCTAGATGTAGATTCCCCACTCAAATCCTTGTATTTAGCCTTTTTACAGGTCTCGCATCTCAACCCCATCGCCTCATTTACCTCCACCAATGCCCAGTTGAAGTTTTCCCCCACCTAGCTTTGCCTTGTAGCCTGCTGCATCCACTCCTACCTCCTCTTGGCCATGCACCAGCTAGACATGCTGGACTTTGTCACTGATATTGAAAGATACTCCCAAGACCTTGCTAAAGCTGGTCTCTCTGCACCCCTGGTTCATCCCTCTCTCCCATTAGAAACAATTCTTGTCCCCTTGCCTGCCGAGCCTGTCACTCTGATGCCGTCCACATCATCATCCCCCCTATTACCAAGCAAGGTGAACCTTATCAACTGCCTTGAGAGGGTCCATCTTATGAACGAGGGTGAGATCAGCCTTACTCATGACCACCCCCTATACAATGCATCTTGCTTTCATTGTCACTGCCTCGGACACTGGTGCATTGATTTCCCTGAGTACAAATATCCATTTTGTCTATGCATGTGCCCCAGACACATCCAGAACCAGTGCCCACTCTGCCACCACCCTCGCCCGGCCACTCCCTCCTCATCCTCATCCCACTCCTCCAACTCCTTATGCTTGTTGCGATGGTCACACCATCCACGATCTCGCCCACTTGCATCTTGCATCCAGGATGAGCTGGAGCTTGACTTCATGGACGATGTTTGGGACGACATGGCATACACCAATGTGACTGGTTCCCCCAATGGGGGCTACATTGATCTCTAGAATCCCTCAAGTGGCATTGAGGAGCATAAGAGGGGGGTAATGTTATGACTTGACCTGGTTATCATTTATTTCTTTCCTTTTTACCTAGCTTAGTCTTGATGGATCTCTATCCATCTCATCTGGCCTCACCCAGACTTCTCTCATGATATGTAGGATGCTATCCCATGGACCATATGTTTCATTTCCAACTATTGACACTGCTGTCAACTGTCATCCGAGTCACTCCAACTTGCTTCTCATTTCATGATAATCTTTGATCGACAGATCCGCAGTGGATAAGACTCACTTTGACTCCTTCTGAGTCCCTCCATTTCATCAAGTCATATCTCCCTTATCTCCGGTTCTTCCACTCATTCCATAGAGTTCTCTAACCTTCTATGGCCCAAGTATATAAACCATAGTTTCTACACTTGTACTCCTTAAGCTAGAGCTACTCAATCTATTCTTTGAGATAACTCCTACACTCAATCTCCCACTCCTTGGGATAAGCTCGTCCTCATCAGACTCACCAAACCCTTTGTCACTGAGCATGCTCTCTGTGAGCAGATACCTTGCCTGAAGGTCTTAGTTGTACCACAGCATCAAGAACACTGGTACTCCCTAGTCTCAGACCTTACCCTTGAGTCTACGCTCGACCCTACCTGGGCCAAGTGTAACACTGTGAGAATGATACAACCAACACCAGTATAACAAGTGACAACGTTGCCTCTCCATGTATGTAGTTTGTGATAAATGGCAAACAATAATATGTGAGATTGAAGAAAAGAGAAAACTGTAACATTACCCCCATTATACAATTAAACCCCTGGTTCAATCTCCATGGGCCATAATCCTTCCTTCAGATGATGTGAGTTAGAGCCCTCCATAGATTGCATGGGTCTGCGAAGGGGATAGTAGCTCAAATGGGCAATCATCATCAACATGACCAGGCTGACAGCAAAGTCCACAATTACAGTGGGGACAGCATTGTTCTCAGTATCCCCAATTGGAACAGAATTCACACTGATGGGTGAGGCATGAGTGAGCAAGATGGCCTGGGGTGTGTTCATGACATATGGAACAAACATACACCACACAATCTTCCCAATAGTGACCATGGGAGTGACACTGAAAGCATTCAGTGAGGGCAGAGGCAGGCATGATGATAATTGCTCAGGGCATGATGTGAGTTGGGGATGATAGTGTGCAAGTGCCATCTGGAAGTGTGATGTACTGGGGATGTTTGTGTGGGATAGGGATGGTTGAGTTGTCAGACTCATCTGAGTAAGTATATTCTCTGATATTGGAGGCTATGACTGTAGGGGTGGGGGATTGCAGAGGAGAGGAGAGGCAGCTGGCTAGAGGGGGTGGTATCAGACGAGGGGGTGAAATGGAATAGTTGTTAAAAGTGTGAAGTTGATCTTGTGCTTCTAAATAAGCATTACACTGGGCCTGAGGTAAAACAAGGAAGATACATCTAAAAATTGGGTAGATAAGGTCAGGGTCTAGGTCTTCAATGTAAGTACTATAGCTATGATGAAACATGATGGTCAGAACTCTTGCAGGGAGGAGGGACAGGGTATGATGTAGCAGGAGGTCTGGTCTTTTGGTAGACAAGCTAAGGTGTTGGGCACAAGCGAGTAGGTGGTATGTCTTGGTGAGTTCCTGGGAGATGAGATCATCATGGAAGGTAGGGTTTCTTAAAATAGCCATAACAAGAGATGGGTCATCCAGAACTGCTACAAATACCAAGTGGGCTCCGGGCTCTTGCAAAAGCAATGGATATACTTGCCACTCATACAAAGGCAAGGCTGATCACTGAGAGGTCGATGAGAGCGAGGAGATAGTAGATAAGGTTTGTGAGAACATAACAAATAAGAAACATGCACTGGTTCTATAGTTTCCTGTCAGGAGATACTCATGAAGAGACCATCAACTGAGGGGGAGGCTACAGAATCAGAGGTAGTGTTTGTGCTTATAATCAGATAGGATTCTAGCAGAGTGTTGGAGGTTTGACTTGGGTTCCCACATGTTTTCCAATGAAGAGTATCCTTTCCATGTGGTCAGATACTGCCGATTGTGTTGGGAACCTTTGTGAGTGATGATTTCATCAACTTCCCACTCCTCTTCTTCTTCAATGACATCAGGTGGTGGGAGAGAGAAGGCAGGTCCATATGATTCAGTGGTATGGATGGGGGGATAGAAGTGTGACATGGAATATGTTGTGGATCTTCCATGCAGATGGAAGGTGGAGTTGGCATATTAGTGGTGATAGTACTCTTGTAATCTCAAAAGGGCCATGGCATTTTGGGGTGAGTTTCCTAGATGGATATTTGAGGCAGAGATGAGTGGCTTCTAGCCACACCCTATCTCCTACCTTCCATGGGGAGAAGTGATGGAAGTTTTGGGTTGCCATGACCTTTCTTGCTGACTCATGGGCTGCTAAGGCTTCTTTTTGTGCTTCATCCAGGTTGGATAAGTGGTCCTCTAGAGTGGGCAGGAAGGTTTTTCCTAGTGGGGGGTAGGATTGTGGTTCATAACCATAGAGTAAAGAAAAGGGGGACTTCTTGATGGAACTGTGTGGTGTGGAATTGTGATGAAATTCAGCTGAAGTTAATCATTCAGCCCATGAGGAAGGGTTGTTGGCACAGAATATCTGTAGATAGGTTTCCAGTTCTTGGTTCATGCATTTGGTCTGGCTGTCTGTTTGGGGGTGGTAGGCTGTAGATAGCTGGATATCATATTTCAGGAGGCAAGCTAGTTCTCTGGTGAAGGCTGAGGCAAACTGAGGTCCATGGTCCAATATTATCATGTCATGGAGGCCAAAGCATTTGAAAATGTGGTCAAAGAAGATCTGAGCTATTCCTGCAGCATCAATTGTTTTTGAACATGCTATGAGAATTACCCCCTTTGTAAAGTGGTCGACCCAGACCACTATGGAGTCATGGCTGGGAGAGGGGGGTAAGTCAGTGATGAGGTCGATAGTAATTTGCTTGAAAGAGATGGGCGTGATAGTGGAAATGGGAGTGAGGGGTGGTCAGGCCAGGTGGGTGTTGGTTTTGTTCTGTTGGCAGGTGGCACATCCATTGATGAAGTGTCTGATGAAGGTAGATAGGCCAGGCCACCAGAAGTCACATTCGAGGATGACTTTGGTGCTGAAAACACCCATATGGCCTGAGTAGGGCGAGGAATGGATGGAGTGGAGGAGCAGTGACCAGGCAGTGGGAGGGACATATAGGCACTGTTTATAGTATAGGTTGTGATTGTTGAAGGACCAGTTGGCCAGGGAGGTATGAGCAAAGAGCAGAGAGCCCTCATCAAGAGCTGCAAGCACTTTGAGGACAAAGGAGTCAGATGATGAGGAGTTCCAAATATGACAGGCCAGGGTGAGGTCAAGGGTGTTGATGACAACTGGGTCAGGGGCGATGGAGATTTCTGAGTTGTCAGTAGAGGTGTTGATTTCATCCCTGTGAGAAAGGGCATCAGCTGGACCCATTTTAGCACCTGGGGTGACAACCCAAATGATATCAAAGTCTTGGTGGAACAGCGACCAATATGCTTGTTGATGGGATAGTTTCTGCAGGTCACAGATGTATGAAAGGTTTTTGTGATCAGTGAGGACAGAGACAGGATGGGAGGTTCCTTGGAGGTAGTGTTTCCATTCATCGAGGGCAAGGATGACAGCAAGAAGTTTGTGATCATAGATGTCATAGTTTCATTTTATGGAGGAGAAGGTCTTTGAAAAATAGGCGCAGGGTTCCTTATCACTGTTGCAGTCCTTCTGCATAAGGACTGCTCCTGTGGCAAGGAGAGAGGTGTCAGTCATGATAAAAAAAAGGGTGAGAAACATCAGGTATATGGAGAGTAGGTGCAGTACAAAAGATGTTGCATAGGGTGTCAAAGGTGCATTGTTGTAGGGGGAACCAGACTCAGGGTTGATCTTTATGAGTTAGGAAGGTAAGCAGGGCAATGATGTTGGAGCAGTTGGGAATGAACTTTTAGTAGAAGTTTGCAAATCCTAGGAACGAGTGCCTTTGACAGATATAGGGGGCCTCCAGTTGGCAATGGCGGAGAGCTTGGTGGGGTCCATCTGGGTGATCCCTTGACCTATGATCATGCTGAGGTATTCCATGGTAGGGGTGTTGAAAGAGCATTTAGTGCTTTTCAGAGATAGTCTGTGTTTGCAGAGGCATTGGAGGACTTGGCAAGTTTGTTTGTGATGAAGAGTAAGGGAGCCATTGGTGTGGATATTGTTATGACGTGACCTGTTTTCATCATTTATTTCTTTCCTTTTCACTTAGCTTAGTCTTGATGGGTCACAATCCATCTTGTCTGGCCTCACCCAGACTCCTCTCGCGATATGTAGGTCACTATCCCACGGACTGGATCATATGTTTCATTTCCAACTAATGACCCCACTGTCATTGTCGCTTCGGGTCTCTCTGACTGCTTCTTTGTTTCATGATAATCTTTGACAGATCTGCAGCGGACATGACTCACTTTGACTCCTCCCAAGTCCTTATGATTCCTGAGTCATATCTCCCTTGTTCCCTATTCTTCTGCTTGTTCCATAGGATTCTCTAACCTTCTATGACCTGCATATATAAACCTAAGTCTCTATGCTTGTACTCCTTAAGCTAGAGCTGCTCAATCTATTCTTTGAGATAACTCCTATGCTCAACCTCCCACTCCTTGGGATAAGTTCGTCCTCATTGGACTCGTTGTTCCCTTCATCACTGAGCATGCTCTTTGTGAGCAGATACCTCACCTGAAGGTCATAGTCGTACCATAGCAACAAGAACGCTGGTACTCCTTAGTTCCAGACCTTAACCTTGAGTCTACGCTCAACCCTACCTGGGCCAAGTGTAACAGATACCCAAGTCATCCATATAGATCTTAAGCCAGCCTTTGGCTATCATGTCTGCAAAGATGTGGTTCATGAATGACTGGAAGGTCGCTGAAGCATTGCAAAATCTGAAAAACATGACTGTCAGTTCAAAGAGTCCAAGGAGTGTGATGAACACAGCTTTCCACTGATTTTCTTCTCAAAGACATATGTTATTATATCCCCACCATATGTCAAACTTAGTGAAGAAGGTGACATCCTTTATGTCATTGATGAGTTCAGGAATGAGAGGGAGTGGGTAGGCATTCCTGACAGTGTGGCTGTTCAGATATCAGTAGTCCTGAACTGGGCGGAGGGATCCATCTTTCTTTCCTACAAAGAAGAAAGGGGCAGCTTGTGGTGATTTCAAGGGTATGATATGTCCAGTTTTGAGATGTTCTTTGACAAAGGTGCTACAAGTCTCCTTCTCCTTGGGATTGAGGAGATAGACTTTGGCGATTTTGGGCACAAAGATGTCTTTGAGCTTGATGGTGTGATCGAAGGATCAATGTGGGGGTAGCTGATTGAAGGTCTTCTTCGAGAAGACATTGGTATAGTCCAAACAGAAATCATCTGTGGTTCTGGGATTGCCTGAGTTGTTATCTTGTGGATCTGTTCTCTGTCTGTTCTATTTGAAGGATGACACTCACAAAGAGACCAATCGACCCCTTGAGGATACTGTTGGGAGAACAGTGCAGCGATTTCTTGATTGGGGTCAGGGTAGAGTGAGTTTCAAAGAGTTTGGATTCTTGGGGAAATAGCAAGGGTGAAGTCCTTCCAGTTGATAGAGGGGTTCCATTTCTAGAGCCAGGGCATTCCAAGGATGATCTGTGGGTGACTGAGTCAGACTTCCATAAGGCATTCCTTGCTAGAGAGGGAGCCTAGAGTGATGGGAATAACAGCAGCATGATGAATAGATCCCTTTTGGTTTGGGGTTCCATTGGCATTGTAGGCGATGATGGGTTGTGGGAGTTTCATGACAGTAAAGTTGTTATTCAAGAGGAGTCGAGGGTCAATGAAATTTCCAGTAGCTCTGCAGTTGATGAGGGCAGTGGTTTCAATGGTTTTATTCTGACCTTGTAGCTAAATGGGTAAACACATGGTTTGATTCATTTTTGGTGCTACAAGTACATGATTGGGTACTGGAGAGGACGATGTCAAGGCGGCTCTCCTTTTTAAAAATCCTTCCCTCATTGGACGTTTGGAATGGAGATGGAAGTGACTTCTTTGGTTGGTTCGTCCTCATAGCAAGCCTTGAGGATGGATAGGATTTCAGACTCTCTCTTCCCAGAGGTTTTGAGAGACTGGATATATTCATTGATTGAAGAATGAGAGACTTCTGATAAGTCCTTGGTGGTTTCTGTGGTATGGATGTTCTGAGAGTGAGTGGGGGGGGTCGAGCAGGGGGTGAAGGTTCTTTTGCAGTTGGCTGAGTTATGGCCAGGAAGGCAGCATTAGAAGCATCAACCTTCTCTAGTGCATTTGGCTCATTCAATGGGGGTGAGTTTGGATAGGGTGATACTATCTACATCCATGGCATTTGGATCTCTGGATGGAGTTCTGATAAGAGACAATGGCTGAGGGTGTCCTCCTCAAAGTGCAAGGATACACATTTTCTGAGTATGGAATGTCTTTGCTTTGGTGATCCATTCAGTGATTGTGGTGGGGATGGTGGTCATTGAGAGGATCATGGTGGATATCTTTTGGTCCAATTCCAAGGAGAACTGGTCAATGAGCATGGCATTGTCAGTGATTTTGGCTTTCACATAAAGGTTCTGAAAGTCAGTAATATATGCTTGGAAGCCATTGTTGGTGGCTCCATCCTTGTTCTTGAAGGACTTCTGGATTAGTCTGGATAGCTCAGTGCAGGCAGTGGCTTGGACATCATGTGGGTAAAACATTTCCTCAAAGTTTGAGGCAAAGGTATTGAAATCTTTCTGATTCGTGGTTTTGGTGGTATGGATATTCTGGGAATGGATAGGAGGCAGTGTTGATTGAGAGAGGGTATTCTTCTTACAA
>JBBPSV010001039.1:0-11538 GCA_038093795.1 Retiboletus fuscus
TCCTCAGAAGTCAAAAAGTGTATTTGAAAACCAAAGGTACAAGACTTTATAGTCCGGGCATTTCCCAGGACTGTCAGGGATAAAGAACACGAACTCTAACTATAAAACGAAGCGAAGGCGATGACAAGCGGTAGCGATAAATGATGACGACGAATGAAATGGGTAAAGATAACTACTTGTAAGTGGTATGAAAGGAGACCGACAAAGACCGAACGAAAGGATTAATAGACCGGATGGGACTAACCAAGGACTAAGAGACCGGGTGAGGAAGGATGGACCGGACTAGGTAAACAATGACCGGATGGAGTGTACACGACGATGGACAGTCTGTAGGATGTGGTGAAACGATGGGATACGACACTAGAGACGTACGAGTCTCTACACCGGTTCACTTGCACCCTCTACGCCAACACTGGAGGGATTACTCAGAAAGTTCTCTTCCACGTCATGTCCTGTGGAAGTGAAAATGTCATTCTCAGACTTCCCTGGTTGCGCTCTACCAATCTGACGATCGACTGGTCTAAACAGACGATCGATATCCCAGAATCCTGCGACCAATCCAAGGTTCTTTTTCAGGAACACAACATCGCGACATCAGAACATAGCGACCGATTCAAGAGACCCAGCTTCGACTGGACCCCACCACGCCAAGTCAAGGTCAACTGCGTCGACCACGCCCAACTCTACGAGTATCTCGACGAGGAAACGGAGAGCAAGTTCTGCCAGAGAGCTCATGATCATTACAGAATCGGCTGAATCCAACGGTGTGGATTGCGATTCTACCCCCTCAGCTCTCTGGTCATTGCCAAGATTACCTCCGCTATGCAACTCGCGCAAGCAGAATTCAACAAGAAACCCGAGGTCACCCTCCCAGCGGAGTATGAGCAGTTCCGAAAAGTGTTCGAAGAACAACCAATCGGACAGCTCCCACCGGAATGGACTTACGACCACGAGATCAACCTTAAAGAAGGCTTCGAACCTAAGATCAGCAAGCTATATCTGCTATCGCCGCAAGAACGCGAAGCCACCGAAGCCTTCTTAGAAGAGAACCTCCAGTCCGGTGCCATCTGTCCCTCGAATTCCCCCCAAGCATCCCCTTTCTTCTTCATCCAAAAGAAAGAACTCGATGCCAACAGCAACCCAAAGCTCCGTCCATGTATGGACTACCAGAAGCTTAACGACCAGACCATCCGAGACACGTACCCCTTACCCCGGATAGACGACCTCATCAATAAGGTGCAAGATGCGAAGATCTTCACCAAGTTTGACGTCCGATGGGGTTACAATAACGTCCGGATCAAAGAAGGACATCAGTGGAAAGGCGCCTTCCTTACTCACAAGGGCCTCTTTGAACCCATGGTCATGTTCTTTGGCATGACAAATTCCCCCGCCACGTTCCAGCGTTTCATGAATGATTCGTTCAGGGACATGATCTCTGAAGGATGGCTCATTATCTATATGGACGACCTCCTCATCTTCTCACCCGACGAACAGATCCACATGGAACAGACTAAGAGAGTTCTCCAACGGATGGAAGAACTCGACCTCCACCTTCGCTTGTCCAAGTGTTCCTTTGCCACGGACCAAGTGGACTACCTCGGAATGATCCTTTCCCCAGGAAAGCTTGCCATGGACCCCGTCAAACTCGACGGAATCACCTCTTGGCCTGCCCCTACTTCCGTCAAAGAAGTCTGGTCCTTTCTCGGATTTGCCAACTACTATAGGCAATTCATCCCAGACTATTCCTCTATTGCTCGTCCCCTCATCGACCTCACGAAGAAAACCCAACCCTGGTGCTGGAGTTCACCCCAAGAAGCCGTGTTCCTTCACCTTAAGGAGCTCTTCCTATCCAAGCCCATTCTTCGCCTCCCCGACCCCAGCGCACCGTTTGCCATCACGACCGACGCCTCTGGCGTGGCCACGGGTGGTATCTTACTCCAGATGGACGAAAATGGTGCCTGGCACCCTTGTTCCTACCTCTCCCAATCGTTCTCCCCCGCAGAACGAAACTACAACATCCACGATTGGGAACTTCTCGCCATCATACGTGCCTTGAAGTCCTGGCGTCACCTCCTCCACGGTTCCTCTTCACCGGTTCAGGTTTTCACCGATCATAAGAATCTCACCTACTTCCGTGCCCCCCAAAACCTCAATCGTCAACAAGCCTGCTGGTTATTGGACCTCGCGGACTTCGACTACAAGATGATCCATGTCCCTGGATCCCTCCTCGCCGGTCCGGATGCCTTGTCCCGCCATCCGGACTTCCTCGCCCACACGCCGGACAACACGCAGACGGTCCTTCTCCCAGACTCCATCTTCGTCCGCCTCATCGATTCCACCCTCCGGGATCATATTCAGACTACGTCGAAGAATGACCCCCTGTTCCTTCAGACTCTCCAAGCCTTTGACGGCTTTATCCCTCCCGCCTTTTGCTCCCACCTTAGCGACTGGCAACTGCACGATGGCGTCCTAACCTACCAAGGACGCGTCTACATTCCCCCTGTCAATGGACTGCGCAAGTCTATCCTACAGCGCTGTCATGACCACGAGTCTGCTGGTCACCCAGGCTTCCTTAAGACTTGACAGCTCGTTGCGAGCGAGTTCTGGTGGCCTGGTTTGGCCCAATATGTTCGCAAGTATGTCGAGGGCTGTGCCCTTTGCCAGCAACACAAGGTCAACACTCACCCCACGACCCCTCCGCTCACCCCTAACAAGTCCACTGCCACTCGTCCATTCCAGCAGATCTCCTGCGACATGATCACGGATCTCCCCGAGTCCAACGGTTTCACGGCTGTAATAGTCTGGGCCGACTACGCATCTTCGAAGGGGGCTATTTTCTGCCCCACCACTAAAACTGCTACTGCGGAGGATGTTGCCGTCCTCTATTTTAAGAAGGTTTACCCCAGATTCGGCCTATATGAAAAGATCATCTCAGATTGAGGCCCTCAATTTGCTTCGCGCTTCGCAAAAGAACTCGGTAGGCTTCTCGGATGTTCCCTTGCGTTATCAACTGCGTATCACCCTCAGACTGATGGAAAAACCGAGCAGATCAATCAAGAACTTGAGACTTACCTACGGATCTTTGCAGGGAATAACCCCACCACATGGGCCGATCGGCTGATCCACGCCAAATTTGCTCACAATCACCGCCCTCATTCCGTCACCGGTAAATCCCCGTTTTACCTAATGATGGGATATGAACCTACTCCGGTCCCCACTGTCCTCCCGCTCACGGATCTCCCCGCTGTGGAAGATCGTATCAAGGAACTCACCGCTGCTCGCCAAGAAGCCCTTGCTGCACACGAACTAGCTAGGCAAGTCATGGCTTCTCGGAACAGAAAGAGTTTCACCCCTTTCGAGAAAGGTGATCAGGTCTGGCTCGAAGCCAGAAATTTGAAACGAAACTTGACTCATCCGAAGTTCGCTCCGAAACATGAAGGACCCTTTACCATAGTCAAGGTACTGTCCCCAATCACGTATCAACTCCGCCTCCCAAAGATGTGGAAAATACATCCGGTGTTCCACGCCTCACTCCTCACCCCATACAAGGAGAACTCCGTGCATGGCCCCAACTTCCCATCGCCCCTGCCTGATCTTATCGATGGAGAAGAACAGTACGAAATTGAAAAGATTGTATGACACCAGGGTTCCGCTGCCCACTGACAGTTCCTTGTCCGCTGGCATGGCTTCACTGCTTCCGATGACACCTGGCTCCCAGAACGGGAGTTCAAACACACCCAAGCAATCCTTCGAAGCTATAAGAAGCTTCACCCCAAGGTCTTTCCCCCTTAGAATTCTACGCGCTGGTCTCTACGTGAGCATCACCAACCGAGCTCTATCATACCACCCCAGACCTTACAACATGTCTTACTCCCCATCCACCGAGTCTTCCCTCACCGAATCCTCCCTTACCTTCACCGACTCCGCTCTACCCTCCCTTGAGGGAGTCGACGACTCATCCTCTTTAGATCAGGAACTCACCATTCCCACTATACACCCCCCATGGTTCTCACCGACGACTCTATCAGTAACTCTGCCACCCCCGGGTGGAACACCACTCCCCTCCCTTGGCCCTCTGCCCTCAATGAGGAAGAGAAACCCAAGACCATCCTCTCTGTCAATGTACCCCGGTTCGCATACACTCTCCGGTCCGACCCGCTGTCTTGCAAGTCTGGACGACTCCTTCAAACTCGCCTCTGAGACTCCTGTTTGGCCGCTACTATGCAGGCCCATTTAGACGTAGACTCTCCCCTCGAATCTCTATACTTAGCCTTTTTACAGGTCTCTCGTCTCGACCCCATCGCATCTTTCACCTCCGCCAATGCCCAGTCGGAGTTTTTCTCCACACAGCTTCACCTTGTAGCCCGCCGCATCCGCTCTTACCTCCTGTCCGCCATGCACCAGCTTGATATGCTGGACTTCGTTGCTGATATTGAACGTTACTCGCAGGATCTTGCCAAGGCAGGTCTCCCTCTCCCTCCCGTTCAACCCGCGCTTCCCATCGAAGCCATCCTGGTTCCTTCGCCGGCCGAGCCCAGTGCTCCGACGCCGTCCGCGTCGTCCTCTCCACTATCCCCTAGTGAAATGAACCTCATCAACTGACTCGAACGAGTTCACCTCATGAACGAAGGTGAGATCAGCCTCAGCCCCGATCATCCCCTTTACAACGCATCCTGCTTCCACTGCCACTGCCTTGGACACTGGTGCATCGACTGCCCAGAGTACAAGTGTCCGTTCTGTCTCCGCATGTGCCCAGGACATATTCAGAATCAGTGTCCACTCCGTCGTCGTTCCCGCCCTGCCACTCCGTCCTCATCATCCCAATCCTCTAGCTCCTCACGCTCATCGCGAAGGTCGCACCATCCGCGACCTCGCCCGCTTGCGTCCCGCATCCAGGACGAACCAGAGCTTGACTTCACTGACGATGTATGGGACGACACGGCCTATGCCAACGTCACCGGTTCCCCTAATGGGGGCTACATCGACCTCTAGATATCCTCAAGTGGCATTGAGGAGCGTAAGAAGGGGGTAATGTTACAAGTTGACCTGGCCCCATTTATTTCTTTTCTTTTCTTTTACTTAGCTTAGTCCCAATGGATTGCTATCCATCTCGTCTGGCGCTACCCAGACTGTTCTCGTATGGCACGTAGGTCGATACTCCCATGGACCGCATCTTTTCTTCATTTCTGACTAATGACCCCGCTGTCATTATTGCTTCGGGCCGTTCCGGCCACTTCTTCGTTTCATGATAATCTTTGATAGACAGCTGCTTCTGATCGACACCGATCGACAGATCTGCAGTGGATGTGCCTCGTTTCGACTCATCCCGAGTCCTTACAATTCTCCGAGTCACATCTCCTTTCATCCCTCGTCTACCCATCCCTTCTACGGGTTTCCATGACCTTCTATGACTTGCGTATATAAACTGTAGCCTCTGCGCTTGTATTCCCTAAGCTAGAGCTACTCAATATCCTCTTGAGATAACTCCCACACTCGACCTCCCAAGACCGGGATAAGACTCGTCCTCTTCGGACTCACTGTATCCTTCAACGCTGAGCATGCTCTTCGTGAGCAGATACCTCACCTGAAGGTCTTCGTCGTACCGTAGCGTCAAGAACGCTGGTACTTCCCTAGTCCCAGAACTCCCCTTGAGTCTACGCTCGACCCTACCTGGGCCAAGCGTAACACAATCAATCAAATTCCAAACTTTGGTAAATTTTGCATTTCCACTTCCACTGTCACACCTGATGTTAACTAGGCCTATGATAGCTCTATACAGAAACATTCCCTGATTTGGTCTTGGGGCTGCTTTGCTGATTCTTGCTGCCATCCCCACCATCAAACATATGATTGAGATGTACAGATTAACAAAGCACTGGCAGACCAATCACTCCATGAGGCTACTTCTTAGGGAAGGAACAATTTACTTCATTGTGTATGTCTCGGCTATTTTATGATGTCATTTCTGTTTCCATCATTGTCCCTCATGATCTCTCCCATATTTTTCTCGAAACCATACAAAAACAAAACTAACATGCATGCTTTTCACTGAACTAAGAATCTGCTTTTTAATATGTTGGGGGTTATCTCATCTCCAGCTGATTCTCTACACCTCCAGTATTTGTTGACTTTCCTCACATTCCTCTCATATTCAGTTTCAGTCACTATCATGTCCTGGTTCATCATTAGCATATGGGAAGCATATGACCATAAGCTCCAGAACCGATGGCAAGGGATCGACACTGGATTTGGGAGATTCTCACAACCGATTGCTAGTGGGAACAGGGCTGTGTCTGCGATTGCACTCGCACCTGTACACCAAGAGGAAACTCAAACAGTGCAGGGTAATGTGGATGATTCAGGGGTGATCCAACTTGAAGTGATCAGGGATGGTATGGGTCAGGTTTGATTGAGGGTGGAAGCACAAGTATGGGTTCAGCATCACGGGTTGAATGATAGGGGGTGGTGGTATGTTCGAGTAGACATACATCGGATATGTAACCAAGTTCTGAATCACCCTCATAATGATCTATATGTCTTGTCTTTTGAAGTTGAATGTTTATTTATGCAATGCCGTGGTTCGAGGAATGAATTAAACCTGCAAACCTGCCAATGATAGTGATAGTCACCAAGTTCGATGTGGTTAC
This sequence comes from Retiboletus fuscus, assembly GCA_038093795.1. Taxonomy (NCBI): domain Eukaryota; kingdom Fungi; phylum Basidiomycota; class Agaricomycetes; order Boletales; family Boletaceae; genus Retiboletus; species Retiboletus fuscus. Next base: position 6,648 of record JBBPSV010001039.1, read on the forward strand.
AGTATTTGGTCAAAACTTTCATCCATGAAGTACAGTTTTGGTAGCAGCTCCCAGCCTGATTCAGAGATCAGCCTAATAATTCCTTTTAAAGTTCGCAGGTTGCTTCCAGCTACTAGTACCGTGTATGACCAAGGCTTAAGCTTCCGACAATATCAGTCCCATCCACTCAATTACTACTACGTGCGTGGGTCATTGGCAAGGAATGTTTGTATTTTGTCAGTGCCCTTTCATGTCTCCCTTTTTGTTTCTTTGCGAATCCAGCTAAGATTGCGTACTCCCTGCTGTTCGCGCTAGGTGCACTGGACGTCCAACAGCTGGCAACATCTTTTCTTGACTCTCCTTACGCCAATCCATCCACGTCGACTGCATCCAGGAAAACTCGTTGCAATCTTTGAGGTTTACCACGATCCGAACGACGGACTACTATGAACTTAGCTCTGTCCGCGAGCATTCCATTCGCATGGGCACGGACTCCACCTGCTCGCGCTGGTGTATTTTCACAGGACCCGCCCCAATAAGCATCGCTAATCCTGCCGCAACGGCCAGACCCAACCACGCGTCGGAGACGCCACGGCGCCAACCAGACCTTCACCTCCAAGCTTGAATTCTCTCTGTGAACACCTGTACAACGCAGCACACATGCAGAGGTGCTATGTCCTATTGTCCTTGCCGAAATTCGAACAGGCAGGACCGCTCGTGCCTGTCTCAGGCAAGCAGGTGCCGATCATGACCCCGAAGCGGACGTCAATCTCAATGATTGCAATGGGCCCAATTTTCAACAAGTGGGCACAGGATCAGCCCAGCGTCCAAGAGGCACGCAATGTGCGGAAAGGATTCGGTTCGTACGGGCTCCATTATCTAACGTCATAGTGGCCTCTCGAAGGAACATCAACAGCGTCGAGCCTATCAAGAGATTACAGATGCAGCAAGCCAATGTAAATTTTCACCCATGAAGTTGGAACTAGTAGGTCGTAGTCGACAAGTCTGGTCTTTGCGGCGCACGGCAATGACAGAGGGTTGGAAAATCTTGACCCCATAGTATGTTCTTTACCTTAGAATCGAGTTTGTGTTTCCCCCAGTTCATGATGACGTGTTTCTAGAATACGGTACGTTGCAGTCACAATCTGGCTCCATGACAGTGCATGATGTGATTGGTGGTCAAGGTTGAACAAAGACCGAGCCCTGGTGGGCGTGATTTGAGCCCAGATGACAAGCGTCAATGAGATCAATGGAGAAGCATGCGCAAGGTGGGTATACCTCAATTTGTTCATCCATCTTCTCAGCCCGTTCATTGATCGTACCTTAGTTTCCCTGTCTTGCATGAAAGGCGGACGCATTGACTGGCCAAAATATGCAAACCAAACTCGAAGCAAAGTGAAAAGAACAAAGTGAAAGTCGGCAAATTTTATGCTGACACTCTCGCGAAGGTCTCCCTCCAAAGATAGCCGTAGCTGTGAGGCGCCAATCCTGGCCCCCCTCACCCATTGTCCATTTATTCCTTTTGGGGCATGAAGCGTCACTAGTGTATTGGGAATACGCACTGACGAGACTGCTATGCGGGCCTGCACATCACAAGACAATGACGATGCTATAGACCGTGATTAGGATGTATAGAAAGGATAGGATGTATATAATTCATTTCGGTTGATTGAACATGGCCGAGACACAGATAATCATGATCCCTATATGCGGGCAGTGAAGCTAGCATCCTCAGAGTAGCCAAGAGTGACAAACCGTGCACTGCAACACAGCGGTCCATTAGATCTGGTTCATAATGATACCTGGGAGGTTTGCTCGTGTCTTAAACAGTGACGCTGTGTAGGCATGCATGGATCTAATATTGTTTAGCAAGATCAAATGCCTTGTGAACCACTCTTGCACACAGCCATTAGGGATCACACCGACACCTAGATCGCATTAAATTATTCAGCCAGGATTCAATGCGGAACAAAGCTGACCAATTCAGACATGTAGAAAATGCCAGCGCCCCTCTCTATGAGGGACCATTTGCGACTGATCTTCGAAAAAGGCGGATAACATATCTAATCCCAGGCGCAGTACACTTAAGGTCACAGTAATTTCATTGAAACCTGTGTTATGGTGGCTCGTGACCGAATAGGAGACGCACCGAGAGGTGATTGCAGCCATGGAGCTTCTGAATAGGAGTCTTGCAGTCAGTATATGAAAAAAGGGTCGTGAAGCGGTGTCGATACGCGATGGGTGGGGCCCAACTCACAGGGGCAGTACCACCATCTTTGCTGTTTCATTAGATGATCCAACTCCGACGTTCCATCACACGAGTATTGCAGTCCACCGGGTTCAATGGTCTGTTGGCATGTTCTGCACCAGACATGCCGGGAAGGGGCAGTGAATCCCAGACTGGGCTTCTAGATCCTGTCTGTCGACGAAACCTGAAAGATGACATCTCGAGCACAGGGTCAACACAAGGACCGTTAGAAAACGTCTACAGGATGTGACACGTACTTTCGAAAATCGAATGGGATGGAGAATTGAGCCATTTCTATCTCAATCCAGGTCTCCCACTGCTTCTCGGAGACACCGAGCAGCTGCACCAACGCACCCGATATGGCTGAGCGTGGTGAATATCGTCATATGCAGAGCAGCGAAGAAGAGAGACTTACTTCCAGGATTCTGATGTTTGTGGTCGGCCATGCAGACCGGACAGAGTGCAGGGAAACGGTGTTGCTCGACGTTGGTCGAAACATCACCGCATGCGCAATCTCTGCAAATTTCGTGTCTACACGCGTCAATGCGAATGGCATCATCCTCTGAGAAATCATCTAGACAGACACCACAGCGGTACTGGCGTTGTGCGGTTCGTATGAGCTCGTGTTTTTGTTCCGGTAGAATGTTGTTTTCAGAGTCGGAGGTCGCCTGCAGCTGAAGCGCAAACTTCATACTGTCCATCTCATCCTCGCTATCGAAAGGGTCTTCGCGTTTTTCAGTAGAACGGGAAGACTGCGCCAAATGAGGACCTCGACTGAGGGCAAGGGAAGTACCATGAATCGCTTTCACCACCGATGGCTTGAAAGACCGAGCATGCTTAGTTTTGGTCCTTTCTTCCTCTAGCTGGGCCTCAAGGTCGACGATACCCCTCTCCAATCACTGCTTTTCCCTTTTCAGACCGCCATTGTTGCGGATGAACTCCTCTAGTTCCACCTTCAGTGTAAGGAGCGTCAGACTGGATACGATATGAGACTCCTCTCCTACTCGAGAATCGGAAGAAGTCGCCCTGGGAACAAACACATGTCTAGCACATTTCTTGAGCAACTTCGCCTACCGATCAAGATGTCCTTTGGCAGGGTGAATCTTGTCCAGTGGGAATACGTCACACAACCGTTGCACGCTCTGCAGAAGAGATGTACTGAAGGTCAAACTTGCAACTCGTTCGCGTCTTCCAGTCACTCGTGGATTGAATAGTACGAAAATATCTTGTATCGACGTTTGCAACCGCAAGCATGTGATGACGTCTGGATAGCGGGTGACAACGATAGCAGCCGATGAATTGAATGCACGTAGGTTCCTGTAATGGCCCCATTAGTGGAGGAAACAAAGGGAATAATATGCAAACCACATACCCCAATAACCTCGCAATGTGATCAGGGCTTGGTGAATCGTAATCCGTGGGCACAAGTCTCAGTGATACTTCGAAAAGAGGGATGTGATACACATCTTCGACTTCCAAGTGAACACCGTCAGGCCCCTCATGATAGATTGCAAGGGCATTCTGGACGTCACAAAAGACTTAGTGAATTGTCCGTTTAAAAAAAGTTGTACGTACCTCGACTGTCTTCCTCGAGCATAGCAACCCGAGGATTTTGGGTAGGACCAGGGCACTCCCCTCGATCGCAAAAGCAAGCCTCACAAAGTTCAGGGCAGATAGAAAGCCGGCAGTGATGTCCTTGTCGGAGCCAAAGGCCACATTGTCGGAGGATAGGGAGCGCACTTTACCTTCCAAGATGTCCTTGATAAGTTTGCGTATCTCCATTCATCGATGATACGATTGATCACAGCTGAAAGTCGGCGGTGATTGATGGTTTTGGAAATGAGCTAACGGCGGTTTGCGATTTGAACAGGAAATGAATTTGGCCGACCACGATGAATCATGATTATCGATATGTGTTGAAACGGCAGCCTTAATTCTCCATTTCCATGAACATTGCACGTCGTGGTTGTCGTTGACTCGGCAATTGTGTAAATTTATTACTGTGGGGTTTTTGTCTTTTCCCACTCATAATGCCCCCGCCAACTTTCATGGAGACCGTCTACAGCCTGGTCTTTGTTCCCATCTGGCTGTCTACCAGGCTAATCGTCATTGTCAAGTCCCTCCACGTTTGGTTTTTGTATCATCTGCTGGACCCCACTCGAGCACAAGCATCATCTTTCCGCTCGCCCTGCAACCGCGTGCGAGCGCGCAGTAATCCATCACTTGCGACTCACCGGAAAGGATCGTTGCTCTGAGTTTCCTCTATCCGCTCATCGCGCTCTATGGCTTTCAAAAGCTTCTCTTTGCACCCATGTGACTTTTCTTCGGGCTGAGCCATGGTGAGCTTCGGCTTTTGATCATTTTTGTTTTGGTCCTCGTGGACTTCGTCGGCTTCTGAAATACGCTTGACTGCGACGTTCGTGTGTGCCAACCCGCGAAATGTGTTCCATTGTCGTATTCTTCCCTTTCAAATGATGGATTACAACGTAAGATCGCGATGCGTGGTGTATCCATCAAGTTTCTTCGATCTTCCTTCCCTTTTCTGTTGCGTACATTCGCTGAAGTAACGGTGTTGCCCCGTCAGGCTCAAACGGGACGGATGTCCACCTTGCCGTTCATCCTCAGTGTGTACCACTCCGGGAAACGTCTCCGACGTGAACGCAG
>JBBPSV010001041.1:0-11500 GCA_038093795.1 Retiboletus fuscus
TATTTGATCAAATGGAAGCCACGAGTCTCTACGAACTCCGATACAGCCACCGCTAAGCGCAAAAGTCACACGCTAAGGAGCGCGAGATCGGTTTTGCACAAAACCGGTTAAAACCGGTCATGCAACCAGGTACAACCGATGCGGACTGGTTGCCACTGGTCTCGGTTGCAGTTGCCACTATTTTGGGATGGCTTGCAACCGGTTTTGGTCTGGTTGCCCCTAAACAACATAAAAAAACCGGACCAGACCAGACTTTAAAACACTAGATCCAACCACTTCTCTGTTTCATGATAATCTTTGATAGACAGCTGCTTCTGATCGACACTGATCGACAGATCCACAGTGGATGTGACTCGCTTTGACTCATTCTGAGTCCCTATGCTTCCCCAAGCCACGTCTCTTTTTGTTCCCTAGTTTTCCCACTCATTCCATGAAGTTCCCAGACCTTCTATGGCCCAAGTATATAAACCGTAGTTCATATGCTTGTATCTCCCAAGCTAGAGCTACTCAATCATACCTTTGAGATAACTCCTATGCTGGATCTCCCAAGACCGGGATAAGACTCATTCACCTTGGACTCATTGTACCCTTTGACGCTGAGCATGGTCTTCATGAGCAGATACCTCACCCAAAGGTCCTTAGTTGTACCATAGCGTCAAGAACACTGGTACTCCTTAGTCCCAGAACCTCCCCTTGAGTCTACGCTCGACCCTACCTGGGCCAAGCATAACAAAAGCTCTAGCTTACCATGTCACAGCTACCATTGAGTAGACCCTCCTCCTCAGCCTGACCACCACCAATCTCCACTTCATGGAGAGCCACAGAACAGCCAACCGCTGAATCCTCAGAATCATCAGATTCAGAAGCTTCCACTGAAGGCTCTGATAACCCCGACCTCAACCTCGAGCTATGCTCTCCCACCGAGGAAGCAGAATCACACAAACTCGCTAGTTTACTGTCTCACCAGCTTTCAGCAGGAGCAGTTATCCCTCGTAGTCCCACCCCACCATCACCGACCCTGATCACTCAAAGCGGTCGTATATTCCCAGCCATGGCACCTGCTGCCCCCCAAGCCCAGACTCCCACTATGGGAACCAAGCTCACAGAAATCCATCTTGGAGTCCCTGAGGACTTCGACAGAAACCTCACAAGAGCAAAGCCTTGGCTGCGCTTGGTACAATTGTACCTATCCATCAACACAGAAATCTACAACGACAATGCTAGGCAAATTGCTTATGCACTTTCCTTCATGAAAAAAGGTACTGCCGCCACTTGGGCTGATACCTTCAGAGAATCTAAGATCTCAGGTGGAGGCTTCTCACTTGGGAAGTGGTCCAACTTCGTTTCCGACTTCGAGGGAGTTTTCTCCCATTCAGAATTGGTTACCAACACACTCACTTGGCTTGCCACTAAGCGAATGATCCCAGGAAAGAAGAGCGAGTTTTCCCCTTCTTTGGCTAATTACACCGCCCAGTTTAGGTCCAAGGTATCTGCCGCAGGAGTAACCAATGACTTGGTGCTAGTATCTTATTACTCTGCAGGTATACCCAAGGACCTGATGTTCAATATCCTCTGAATGGAGAACTCCCCCACCAAAGTTGCTGACTGGTACAAGAAAGCAGCTCTCTTTGACTCTCATCACTGACAAGCCCAAGGGATCGTCCAGCAACACAAGAAACCTGGTATGCCATATGTACCACAGTATTCCAAGAAGGACCTGATGCTATGGACATCGATGTGGTCCGTCTCCCCCCTAAGCTCACCGAAGCCAAAAGGCAGAAGTGTTTCAAGGAAGGCTGCTGCCTCTGATGCTGCCAGACTGGCCACATGGCAAAGGAGTGCAAGGTCTATGACTCACCCTCAAAACCCAAGAAAACCCAAAAGGTCAAGAAGGACGACGTTCCTGAGCTAGCCGACTGTGAGGACGATGATGAAGTTGAGTCGGTAGCTAGGATTTCCTTCTTCCAAAAGGATTTTTAGAACAGAGGACCCCATCAATGTGGCCTCCTCCTAGATGTGCCAATGTACTAGTATCTGAGACTTGCAAATCTATGCAGATCCCAGTTCAGCTCATCATACCAGTGCACACCCTCAAAGCTGTTGACACCCGCACCCTGATCAACAGCAGCATTGATATTTCTTGCATAGATTGGGACTTCATGTGGAAACACAAACTCCCCATTACTTGACTACTGAAACCCATCCCAGTCCGAAATGTTGATCAATCCAGTAATTCCCATGGAGCCATCTGATTCACCTGCACCCTCTATGCCAATATGGGAGGGATCACACAGAAGGTCCTCTTCCATGTCATGTCATGTGGAAGCGAGAATGTCATCCTCGGACTCCCATGGCTCCATGCCACCAACCCAAAGATCAACTGGTTCAAACAGACGATCGACATCCCAGAATCCTGTGACCAATCCAAGATTCTTTTCCAGGAACACAATGTCGCTACCTTCGAGTATAGCAATCGATTCAAAAGACCCAGCTTCAACTGGATGCCCCCTCACCAAGTCAAAGTCAACTGTGTTGACCACACCTGACTCTACGAATATCTCGACAAAGAATTAGAGAGTGAGTTCTGCCAAAGAGTGCATGATCACTATTGCATTGGTTGGATCCAACGGTGTGGATCCCGATTCTACCCCCTAGGCTTCCCGGTCATCGCCAAGATCACCTCAGCCATGCAACTCACACAGGCTGAGTTCAACAAGAAACCCGAAGTCACCCTTCCCGCAGAATATGAGCAGTTCCGAAAGGTATTTGAAGAATGACCAATCAGACAACTCCTACCAGAACGGACTTACGATCACGAGATTAACCTTAAGGAAGGCTTCGAACCCAAGATCAGCAAGCTATACCCGCTATCCCTGCGAGAACATGATGCCACCGAAGCCTTCCTAGAAGAGAACCTCCAGTCCAGTGCCATCCACCCCTCGAACTCCCCCCAAGCATCCCCTTTCTTCTTTGTCCAGAAGAAAGAACTCGATCCCAATGGCAACCCTAAGCTTCGACCCTGTATGGACTATTGGAAGCTCAATGACCAAACCATCCGAGATGCATACCCCTTACCCTGGATTGATGACCTCATCAACAAGGTGCAAGACGCCAAAATCTTCACCAAGTTCAACATCTGATGGGGTTACAACAACGTCCGAATTAAAGAAGGACATCAATGGAAAGGTGCCTTCCTTACTCACAAGGGCCTCTTTGAACCCATGGTCATGTTCTTCAGAATGACCAACTCCCCCGCTACATTTCAATGTTTCATGAATGACTCATTTATGGACATGATCTCCGAAGGGTGGCTCATCATCTATATGGACAACCTCCTAATCTTCTCTCCAGACGAACAACTCCACACCAAAAGGACTAAGAGAGTCCTGCAGCGGATGGAGGAGCTCGATCTTCATCTCTGCCTATCTAAATGTTCCTTTGCCATGGAACAGGTAGATTATCTTGGCATGATCCTTTCCCCCGGTAAACTCGCCATGGACCCTGTCAAGCTTGACGGAATCACCTCCTGGCCTGCCCCTACCTCAGTCAAAGAAGTCCAGTCCTTCCTCAGATTTGCCAACTACTATTGGCAATTTATCCTGGACTACTCTACCATCGCTCGCCCCCTCATTGACCTCACAAAGAAAACCCAACCTTGGCAATGGGGTCACTCCCAAGAAGCTACATTCCTTCATCTAAAGGAACTCTTCCTCTCCAAACCCGTACTCCAACTCCCAGACCCCAATGCCCCCTTTGCTATCACAACCAATGCCTCTGGCGTGGCCATGGGGGGCATCCTTTTGCAGACTGACGAGAATGGTGCCTGGCATCCATGCTTGTACCTCTCCCAGTTGTTCTCTCCTGCAGAACAGAACTATGATATCCATGATCGCGAACTCCTTGCAATCATCCACACATTAAAATCGTGGTGCCACCTCCTGCACAGCTCCTCCACTCCAATCCAGGTCTTCACAGATCACAAGAACCTCACGTATTTCCATGCCCCCCAGAACCTCAATTGTCAACAAGCCCACTGGTTGTTAGACCTCATGGACTTTGACTACAAGATGATCCATGTCCCTGGATCCCTCCTTGCCGGGCTGGACGCACTTTCCTGCCGTCCAGATTTCCTAGCTCATGTGCCGGATAATACCCAGACAACTCTCCTCCTGGACTCCATCTTTGTCCAGCTCATTGACTCAGCACTGCAGGATCACATCAAGACCATGTTGCAAGATGATCCTCTCTTCCTCCAGACACTCCAAGCCTTTGATGGCTCTATTCCTACTGCCTTCTGCTCCCATCTAAGCGACTGGCAACTCCATGAAGGTGTGCTTACCTATCAAGGTCGCATCTACATCCCACCCATTGCTGGACTGCGGAAGTCCATCCTCCAATGGTGTCACGACCATGAATCCGCCGGTCACCCTGGGCTCCTTAAAACTTGACAGCTCATTGCGAGCGAGTTCTGGTGGCCTGGTTTGGCCCAGTATGTTCACAAGTATGTCGAGGGCTGTGCCCTGTGCCAGCAGCACAAGGTCAACACCCATCCCACAACTCCTCCACTCACACCCAACAAGTCCACCGCCACCCGCCCCTTCCAACAGATTTCTTGCGATATGATCATGGATCTCCCCAAGTCCAACGGTTTCACGGCTGTAATAGTCTGGGCTGACTTTGCATCTTTGAAGGGGGCTATTTTCTGCCCTACCACTAAAACTGCCACAGCGGAGGATGTCGCTGTCCTCTATTTTAAGAAAGTTTATCCCAGATTTGGCCTCTATGAGAAGATCATCTCAGATCGAGGCCCTCAATTCACTTCTCACTTTGCAAAAGAACTTGGTAGGCTTCTCGGCTGTTCCCTTGTGTTATCCACTGCATATCACCCCCAGACTGATGGGGAAACTGAGTGGATCAATCAAGAACTTGAGATCTACTTGCGGATCTTTGCGGGGAACAACCCCACCACATGGGTTGATCGGCTGATCCATGCCAAATTCACTCACAATCACCACTCTCATTCCATCACCGGTAAATCCCCATTCTACCTAATGATGGGATATGAACCCACTCCGATCCCCACCGTCCTCCCACTCATGGATCTTCCCACCATGGAGGATCGCATCAAAGAACTTACTGCGGCTCACCAAGAAGCCCTTGCTGCACATGAACTGGCTAGGCAGGTCATGGCTTCTCAGAACAAGAAGAATTTCACCCTGTTCAAGAAAGGTGACCAAGTCTGGCTCGAGGCCAGAAATTTGAAATGTAACCTGACTCACCTGAAATTCGCCCCAAAACATGAAGGATCCTTTACCATTACCAAGGTATTGTCCCCGATCACATATCAACTCCACCTCCCCAAGACATGGAAAATACATCCGGTTTTCCACGCCTCGCTCCTCACTCCTTACAAGGAGAACTCCGTGCATAGTCCCAACTTTCCATCACCCCCACCTGATCTTATCAATGGAGAAGAACAGTACAAAATTGAAAAGATCATATGACACCGGGGCTCTGCTGCCAACCAACAGTTCCTTGTCCGCTGGCACGGCTTCACCACTGCTGATGATACCTGGCTCCCCAAATGGGAGTTCAAACATGCCCAAGCAATCCTCTGAAGCTATAAGAAGCTTCATCCCAAAGTCTTCTCTCCTTAGAACTCTACACACTGGTCTCTATGTGAGCATCACCAACCGAGTCCTATCCCCCACCAATACTTGCAGCATGTCTATCTCTCTGTCCACCGAGTCTTCTCTTACCGTATCGTCATTCACTGACTCTGCTTTTCCGTCTCTGGAGGGAGTCGACGAGTCCTCCCATCTCACCCAGGAACTTTCGGTTCCTACTATACACCCTCCTATGGTCCTGGCCAATGAATGCCTCAGTAACACAGCTACCCCTGGTTGGAACACCAACCCACTCCCTTGGCCCTCTGTCCTCAAAGAGGAAGAGAAACCCAAGATCATCCTCTCAGTCCATGTACCCTGCTTTGCATACACTCTTCAGTCTGACCCACTGTCATGTGAGTCAGGACGTCTCCTCCAGACCCATCTCTGAGACTCTTGTTTGGCTGCCACAATGCAGGCCCATTTAGATGTAGATTCCCCTCTAGAGTCTTTATACTTAGCATTTTTACAGGTCTCGCGTCTTGACCCCATCGCCTCGTTTACCTCCACAAATGCCCAATCGGAGTTCTTCTCCACCCAACTCCACCTTGTAGCCTGCCGCATCCACTCGTACCTCCTATCAGCCATGCACCAGCTCGACATGCTGGACTTTGTCGCTGACATTGAATGCTACGCCCAGGATCTTGCCAAGGCTGGCCTCCCAGCTCCCCCTGTTCAACCTGCTCTTCCACTTGAATCTATCCTTGTTCCCTCGCCGGCTGAGCCCATTGCTCCGACACCATCTGTGTCGTCCTCTCCGCTATCTCCCAGCAAGATTAACCTCATCGATCACCTAGAGCGGATTCATCTAATGAACGAAGGTGAGGTCAGCCTTACACCTGATCACCCCCTTTACAATGCGTCATGTTTCCACTGTCACCACCTTGGACACTGGTGCATTGACTGCCCAGAATACAAGTGCCCGTTCTGTCTTCACATGTGCCCAGGGCACATCCAGAACCAATGCCCTCTCCATTGCCATTGCTGTCCCACCACACCATCCTCATCTGCATCCCATTCCTCTAGCTCCTCCCACTTGTTGCGACAGTTGCACTGCCCACGACCTCGCCCACTCGCATCCCACATCCAGAACAAACCAGAGCTCAATTTTACAGATGACATGTGGGATGACATGGCCTATGCCAATGTTACGGGTTCCCCCAACAGGGGCTACATTGACCTTTAGTAATCCTCAAGCGGCATTGAGGAGCGTAAGAGGGGGGTAATGTTACGACTTGACCTGGCCCCATTTATTTCTTTTCCTTCTCTAGTTTACTTAGTCTCAGCAGATCACCATCCACTTCATCTGGTGCTACCCAGACCCCTATCTCATGGCACATAGGATATTATCCCATGGACCACCTCATACTTTTCATTTCCAACTAATGACCTTGCTGTCATTGTCGCTTTGGGTCAATCTGACCACTTCTCTGTTTCATGATAATCTTTGATAGACAGCTGCTTCTGATCGACACTGATCGACAGATCCACAGCGGACGTGACTCGCTTTGACTCATCCCAAGTCCCTATGCTTCTCTGAGCCACGTCTCTTTTTGTTCCCTAGTTTTCCTGCTCGTTCCATGAAGTTCCCAGACCTTCTATGGCCCAAGTATATAAACCATAGTTCATATGCTTGTATCTCCCAAGCTAGAGCTACTCAATCATACCTTTGAGATAACTCCTATGCTCGATCTCCCAAGACCGGGATAAGACTCATCCACCTTGGACTCATTGTACCCTTCGATGCTGAGCATGCTCTTCGTGAGCAGATACCTTGCCCGAAGGTCCTTAGTTGTACTGTAGCGTCAAGAACGCTGGTACTCCTTAGTCCCAGAACCTCCCCTTGAGTCTATGCTCGACCCTACCTGGGCCAAGCATAACACTGGCAACAAGCAGAGAGCAGTGCAGACAAACACAACCCAGCTCACGCCTGCTCCGGATGTGGATCAGCTAACCACAGAGCTCAAGGCTGCCCTTGGGTGCAGAGGAGACCAGGTGCTAACTCCTTATAAAGCAGACACATGGGAAGCTGCACTCCAGCAAGCCAATCTCCTTGACCACTTTAGTAACATACCTAATGGACTCCGCTTTGGATTTAGAGTAGACTTTCCTAATATTACACATGTCCAATCACCCCAGAACTCTCCATCATTAGCCATATATCACACCATATTCCAAGAAATTGTACAGGAAGAAATCACCAAAGATAGATACATAGGTCCATTTCCCCTCCACATCATCCAATCTGTCATTGGCCCCTACCAATCATCTCCACTTTCTATTATACCCAAACCTGGTCGCCCAGGCAAGTTTAGACTTGTACAAAATTTCTCCTTTCCCCTCTCCCCTTCTCTTACCAACCCAAACTCCTCTATCAACTCATCCATTTCAGCTAACAACTTTCCTGCTACCTGGGGAAAGTTCTCAATAGTTTTTCACCTTGCATCTAATCTTCCCCTAGGGTCAGAAGCAGCCACGTGGGATGTAGCAGAAGCCTACAGAACCATTCTGCTTCACCCCTCACAATGGCCTGCAGCCATCGTATATACCTTCCCCACCCATGGCTGCATCAACACATGCACAGCTTTCAGAGCCACACCCTCAGCAGGTAGTTATGGCCACCTGGTGGATGCCACAACCAAAATCTTTAGGCACTGTGGCATCAGCCCATTAGATAAATGGGTCGATGATCACATATTTTTCCAGATACCCATGACCTGCTTACATGAGTACAACCGCATATGAGCTGACACACATGATCAGATCTCATGGCAAGGGCAGCAACAGACAGGCAGCTGCATTTGGTTCACCAGCACCAGCAACAAAGACAACTCAACCCAAGAATTCAGTGAGAACTACACCCACCCAATCACAGACCTCTCTCACCAATCTCCAAGATCTGATCATGATGTGTCATTTACATACAACCTCACCAACATAGACACCATTTCAGTGGAACTAGGTATTCCATGGGAAACTTCCAAAGACCAACCCTTCAGAACATCAACAACCTACATAGGTTTTAAATGGCACCTAGACCTGCAGTTTGTCGAGCTCAGCCCAGAGAAACAAGAAAAATACCTCCGAGTGATCAGTGAATAGGAGCAGAAGCCCGCGCACTACCTTGAAGATGTCAAGAAACTGTACAGTAAACTACTACACACAGCCTCGCTGATTCCCAAAGGCAGAGCCTATCTAACGGGCTTCGAACGTATGATCACAGTATGCAGGCACAAACCATTCATGCCACACCACCCAGATAAAGCCATACAGGGAGATTTAAACTGGTGGAGATGGACCCTTGCTGAACAAGAAGCTCACCACCCACTTTCCCATCCCCCCACCTTTTTCAACCTGCAAGCCTTCTCGGATGCTAGCTCTAGTATTGGCATTGCTGTTGTCGTTGGTGGATGGTGGAGGGCTTGGCGACTCATCCCTGGATGGCAAGGCCAACCTGGCCAGCAGGACATTGCATGGGCTGAAGCCATCAGCTTCAAACTCCTACTCATTTCCCTTTCTTCATCAGGAACTTGGCACTTTTTCTGACTAACTGATAGTGACTGATATTGCTGATATGTCTGACCAGCACTGACTATGACTGACAGTACTGATGTCAGACAAAAATACTGACATCAGTTGGCAATTCACTCAAAACATCAGCAATCCATCATTTCAGAGTTCTTAGTAGCTGTCAGTACTTCAGTTTTTGAGACTTACATGAAATTTAGTCATATCAGATATTCTCAGTTCATAAGTATCTCACTACTTCAGATGAATAGTGTAGTCAGTGGTAGTCAGTAGTAGTCAGTATTTCAGCCACATGTTACGTTTTTCCTCTTTCCACTATGTTTTCCCCTGACCTCATGTTTACCTTCACCTTATACTTTGTTCATCTCACTGTTCGAGCCCTGCCCGACAACATCGTTTATCTCTGTATTACTCATCTGCTCTTAAACGTTCCCTTGACTCCTGCGCCTCGTGCATGCTGAGTCACCTTTATTCCTCAACGTTCTACCTAGTTCTATGCCTGACTCATCTTCATTCTGTGACGTTCCACCCAGTTCTATTCAGTTACCACGGCTCGCCTATTTAAACTGTAGCACTCAACCTGTAACCCTTAAGCTTGATCTTCTCAATCTAACGAGTTCCTGCGGACTTTGTCTGATTCCCTCGCCTCAGTCTTTGTCCCACCTCTTCGCTTCCACAGCAAAGGGGCAGCCCTCTAGTAGCACCACGGCTAGAGGTTCTTCACGTCGTCCAAGCTTCTGACCTCAGTCCACTTGACTCCTTTGAGATCACGCCTAGCCTACGGCAAAGCGTAACAAAAGATCAAGCTTCTATCTCATGTGGACTACCTCCGTTGTAGCTCCAATAACCCTTGATTCTCGAGCATGCTCTCCGTGAGCAGATCCCTCGAATCTTTGAACCACCATTGTGTCCCAGCGACCCACCATTGACCCTCGTTGGTCTAGACCACGAGAACCCCTACCCACTGACCTATCTGAGTCAGAAGCCCCCCAAGACACTGCGTCGTCTCCAGATACCAACCCGGACCTAGACCTTGACACTCTCTTCGGACCCAAAGAGGAACTCACTCTCCGACATCAGTTCTCGTCAGGACTCACAATCCCCAGAGAACCCACCCCACCTTCGCCAACCCCTCGAGCACGCAACCCCCCATTTGGAGGATTTCCCCTTTTATACCAACCCCTGACTGCCCCCTCGCAATCCACCATGCCAGCTGCCGCAACAACTAAACCCACCGAGCTTTGTCTCGGAACCCCCAAAGACTTCGATGGATTGTTTGCTAAAGCCGAAGATTGGCTTGGGACCGTCACCTTCTACCTAGCTGTTAACTCCAAAGTCTATGACACCGATGCCAAGAAAGTAGCCTATGCCCTATCCTTCATGAAGAAAGGATCAGCCAAGGTCTGGGCCGCCACCTTCAGACAAAAGATTCTTGCCCAGGCAACGCTCAACCTCGGGACTTTCATGGACTTCTGCGACTCCTTCTCCAAGTCCTTCATCCGAAAGGACACCATCGCCTCCAGCCTCCACTGGCTAGCCACGACCAAGATGGTCAAGAACAAGCATGGGGACTACTCCCCTTCCCTCACCGAATACACTGCTTGTTTCCAAAACCACATTGCTATTTCTAAGGTCACCGATGCCAATGTCCTTATTAGCTACTATGCCATCGGAATTCCAGAACCACTGATGTGGATGATTCAGAGCATGGAGACCCCCCCGGACAAGATCGAAGATTGGTATACAAAAGCCGCTCACTTCGCAGCCATGAAGGAGTGAGCCAGAGACCTAGCAAAATGAGGAAGTGGAAAGGTCTTCCACAGGCTTCATTCTATCCCAAGATCGACCACCCCGGATCCTGATGCCATGGACGTAGATGCGGTATGAACCACCCCTATCCCCAAGCTTACACCCACAGAACGAAAACATTGTATCGAAAACAACCTCTGTTTCTGCTGCCGAGAAGGAGGACACCTATCTACTAACTGTCCGAAGTTCTCCAAAGGCAAGAAATCTTCGGTCAAAGTGGTAGTGACCTCAGACCTTCCCAAGTTAGAAGAAATCCTGGATGACGCTGTAGAGATCTGGGGATCTCTGTTCTCGTATAGGAGCATATCCGACAACTATCCGAGTCTGTCCAAGTCAATCCGAGTCCGTCCGAGTCAATCCGAGTCCATCTGAGTCAATCCGGTCCACGTTGTCTTAGTCCGGTCCGTGTCGGTTTCACCTTATCACTTTGTAGTCATTTCGATATATCCTTTTCGGTCTCGGACACACGTCACCGTCATCGTTACACATTATCTCGT
>JBBPSV010001042.1:0-11498 GCA_038093795.1 Retiboletus fuscus
CTGCATCACTGAAATGCAATATTGCTCAGATAGTCTAGGATGGTTCGACATACGTACCACACATCTTGCAAGCAAGTCGTGACCGTGTTAACAGACACTGAGCCATACCTCTGTAGCCAGCCGGGGGGGGCTGCATGTGGGCTAGCGGAGAAAGGCGAGGCCCTGGGCCGACCAACTCCGAGTTACTGCATGTACTTAGTACAGGCAAGAGTCAAGGGGTGAATTTTGTTAGAAAGTGAGGATTCTCGTACTGACTCAGCTGGCCGGCGTTTGCCGTTACTAGTACGTTGCGCAACCTGTCATGTTTCCCGTCGCCTGTTCCGGAAGCAAAGGTTCACGATTGTTCCTTAGCTACAGGTAAGCCTCCGGGTTGACTACAGGGTATGTATGGTCTCCCAGTTTGTTACCCATGTTGACATAGTCTAAGTTGTAGGTGTACCGTGTACGATCACTGTGCCCTGTCTCCATCTGCCCACATAGCAACACCTCACCTCCAGCGCTTCACAACTAGTAGCCTGCGTGCAGCCCCCGGCTGGCTACAGAGGTATAGTTCGTAGTGTCTGTTAACGCGATGATGACTTGTTTGCAAGATGTGTGGTACGTATGTCGGACCATCCTAGACTATCTGAGCAATATTGCCTTTCAGTGATGCGGCGGCGAAGAACTGGAATGACTTTTCAAGCCCGTTTCATTCGCTTCCGCGTCGGCTCAGCATCAGTAAAACCCAGCTAGCTAATAAAATTAAACTTCAATAAGTTTGCGTTTGGTTAGGTTGTTTCAGCTTACATGCTGTAAGATTCCACTCGAAATCGCCGGCATGCTCATCAGCCACTGGCAATCAGATGGCTGCCTCATGTTTGGGATAGCTGCCAAAGGCTCTGCTTCGTTGATGCGGCATCCTGGCCAAATGCCCCCGAAGAAGACTTAGTAAGTTATAGATGTGCATTTTGTTAGGTAAGCTCCAAGTTCGCTATACTTAGAGATTGATGGGGATGGGGATTGTGGTGGTGGTAGAGACATGTCACTCTCCCGCCTCTTCTACATACTTTCCTCGCAAGGCAATTTTCAGGAAAATAGGCGGCGTTGGAAAACGTCCATCTCAGTCATTCCACGGAACAATGTCTTGGATGGATGGCACGGCGTAAGCCGTTAATTGGGGGTCGTAGGCGAACGTTGCGACGCAGGACCCACAACATTTCGTCAACCCTAGCATTGTGGAGTTACACTTCAGGTCCACGTCCATTGGGTTCAGGGAAGGCCGTGTGCACCTCCCTTGCGTCATTTATGTTCCAGCCCCCATTAATGGTCATAAGTGTGCTCACATTCGTGGGGGCGCTCACCACCTCGCTCTGGTTCTTCGCTGTGTCCTACATCTTGTGCCGTTTCGATACGCCAAGACGTATTATGCGTGAATGTACATTGACGTGGTCGAGCCCGAGGATCATGCGTGCCTCGATCCTAGCTTAGTTTGTCGGGGATATCGATTTGTACATTTCCGAGTTGGCATAGACGAGCCATTTGAGAACATGCGCAGTAAGGTGTTCTGGAGGAACCACCAGGCATGCTCCACGCATCCCTTGCGCAGCTACGGGTGCTCAACGGACGTCCATGCTACAGCTAGATACACGAGCAGGAGCGAGGGTAACACGCAAGTATGAGCTGAACGTGTGTATTGAGCTAGTGGGTGCTATTTTCTATCTGTTATCCCTAGGGAAAAGACAAGCACGTATCGAATGAATATTCGGTGCAACTAGGAGAGATGGAATAAGCAGGCGGTGCACACGTTCGAGAGAGCGTACAGTATAAACATAAAATCGGGTGCGTTGACAGCCCCATGTACACGCCGGAGGAATCCGACGCTCCAATACTCGAGGTGAGCGGGTATGTATGGCGATGGGGACAAGCCCTTGTCACACCATGACATCCAGAACACTCCCTGCAGTCCATGTCTTAGTCGTGATTGACGAATGGAAGAAGAGGAAGTGTGACCACTGGCAGAACAACCTTGCAACCTAAATAGAGTAGCCGAGCCTGAGGCCTGAGCTGGCGTGAAAGAGTACAGAGGCCACCGGTCACCAGCAACACACCATGCAAACGGAAACTTGAAAAGATCATAAATTTCGTAATCAGTGCAGAAAGCGAAGGCTCGGATAAGATAAGCGCCCGGTGACTCGGCGCACGTCACACGTGAGCGGGATAGGAAGGGCGAATTTGCTTGGTGAGTCGGAGCGCCCTCGCGTTCATCCACTACCACGGACGTCCCTACTTTTTACTAGATACGAGCCATGTCTGACCCATACACACCCGTCTTACTCTCCCTTCCGGGTTCGCTCACGCCGACATTGGCAGTTGAGGTAAGCCGATGCCGTGCTGTATTGGCAATGAGAGTGGCGTTCTGTTCGAGTCGAACTCAACCGTCTTTTGTACACTCGACGTAGGTCCTTCCCCATGGCCTCACCATTCATAGGGTGATCATCCAGGTCAACGGAAAGGTATGTATTATATGAATCCTCGATTCACTGGCATGGACAGCTATCACAGTTTAATTGGCATACCTTCCCCTCTCCAGACACACGATATTGTGATTGGACCGGAAGATCCCAAGGATCACAGTACCGTCAAGTACACGAACACCATAATTGGGCGATACGCCAACCGGGTGCCTGTTGGGACCCACGTCGTCGAAAAGAACGGTATCACGTCCTCCTTTGAAGCATTGGCGAACGGTAGGCTCAGATACTCCCTGTTGAACCTGAGCAAAGCGACGCCATTCGCTGATCCATTTCTGTGTACCCTTTACAGAAAGCCCAAAAGTATCCCTTCACGGAGGCCCCGAGGGGTTCGACTTTGGAGTTTGGCAGAAACTCGAGCAGTTGGATGGTGCAACTCTCTTTACCAAGGCGGAAGTACGGTCGATCGCGGCGAGACCGGACGCGACCGCGGCTCTCTTCTCACTAACGTCCCCCGATGGTGACCAAGGGTACAATGGCACCCTCTATCTAGAGACGCTCCTCGTACTGTTACCGCCGGAAAAACTGGGGCCTTCGACCGCCTCACAGCACGAACTTGGCAGCATCGTCATCATCTATCGTGCGAAGCTCGTCGACCTGCCTCAAGGTCAAAAGAAAGTGACACCCATCAACCTGACGCAGGTATGTATAGTGGAGAGCTCGCGTTTGAGCGCAAATTCACTGTCGGCAGCACTGGGGGTTTAATCTCGATGCTAGCCTGCAAGAGGGTGAGGAAACGCTCAGGGTTTTGAACCACGATTTGACTATCAAGGTAACTTCCATATGATATACATCTTATTCCCCCAGGACTAAGTCCCCATCGCTATTTCATCAGGCAACCCACATCGCTCAACTCCAACCTAACTTCTTGCCCAGTGGACAATACGTCCCTGTTGCAGAGGCCGACAACAGCAGCGGCGCGCACATTCATGACAACAAGCGTATCGGAGACCTTTTTCCTGGGATCGGCTATGGTGTGTACACTATTCCACATCAAGACTTAGGAACACTCACACAATGTTTTGGCAAGACGATTACTATTTGTTGAGCCCTCGATCTGACCTCAAGCTCGCCTCCCCTCACCGGATTCCTATCACCGAGTTCTCAGATACGCTCAACCTCGTCAACGATATATTGGCTGTCCGAAACGACCCTGTGTTAAAACTCTCTTCAGATAAGTCTGGTCTTGCCGTCGAGTTTGACTCGAACCGTAAGTGTGCGTGTTCCCGTCGTCTTCGTGCTTCCGACAGGTTCCCGTGTGGTACCGTTTTACTCTAGAGGCTGGTTTGATGTTCTACACGAACAATCACGCAAACCCCAAGGGATACAGAAAGAAGATCCATGGTGGCACTGGACTTGAGGGTGACGGTTACGTCCCTCAATGTAAGTTGACGTTTTGGTATCAGACATATAGGACCGTTGATTTCCCTCTTCACAGCTGCTGCATTCATCGAGTTTCACGAGGTGAAATGAATGCTTCATACCACCGCAATCTTTTTTTCGTTAACAGGACGTCATGTTCCAGCCGTTGTCGGCGTTCCTGTATCCCACCAGCACGAGCACCGACACTCTGTTAACGTCGGACGAGATCTACAACAACTATGTCCGCGCGGACATCGTTGCCAGATCAAACGAGACCAGAAGATGAACCATCGCAGAACACGTCGCGGACATTAAACCGTGGATGTGTCGAACGCGCGATATTTGTTGAATTTGTACTTTATGGGTAAAACGTGTACGAGGATTCATTTTAAAAAAATGGTGAAACCCCTACCGGAAATCGACTTTTGCAGTTTCGATCGCTCCCCGGATGACTCGCGTGTAGGGGATGGAAAGACATGCAAAAGACACGCTAGGTAAGTGTGTACACATGGGCGCGTGGGATCGCGTGCGCCGTGTCTCAGCCTGACACATCAGCATGTCAAAGCTAATGGTACTTCAACACGAACGCTCGCGTATGTTGGCGCCAGTCACCGAACCATAGCTGATCCTTGATGTTCCACTGTGAACGTACTCGATTAGTAGGGATCACGCGCGTCCTCGACATTACCTTTATGCCCTATCCGGGCTCTCATCGTGTCCCGATCGGGGAGCTCCCCCGACATGCCTTGTCGACACTGTCCTGCCGGCATTGATAGCGTCCCGGTCCATCGACCGTGTGCGTATTCCCAGACACTTGGATCATCATCATCACATCAACGCGTCCTTTTTTTGTAGTTCGTTTCTTTACTTCCGTTGCCACGGATGAACATGGCGGCGTACAAGCGATACCATGCGCCGAGAAAACGGGGGAGCACGGGCAGGCGATTCAAGAGAAATAGCATCTCATATTGAAATGTCGGCGATAGGTATAAAGCGCAGTAGGAGGGACATCGAAGATGCTTCCTCCGCCCCCACGGGATGTTGTTCACAGGCGAAGCTGAACCGATGCGTAGTGCTTCGGAAGAGACATGTTCGTCGGATAGTAAGGTTAGATCTCAGGCGTTACAAGCGAGATGTGACAACAACGTTCACTACGAATCAAGTGTTGCACGATCTGATTCTTGCACATTGTAACAAACACATATAAGCACCGTTTCATAAACCGTATCACAGCGATGAGTGGGCATACCGCATAGAGAAGCGGCGAGGGATATAGACTATCATGGGGTAGCTATACCTTGAGAACTGTATGATTCAAGAGAGGTGATAGCGAAAGGACGACGAGACAGCAAACCAAGAGCAACATCAGTTAGTTGAATACAAGTGATAGAAACATGCTCCCCATGCATCACAATACCTCCAAGACTTCAGTACGGATATCCTTGGCAAAGTTGATGCGGCTGTCGAGCCCTGGAACAACGATCTCGTGCTCGGCCGCAACTCGCGTGAACTCTCCATTGGGCTGTTGCTGTAACAACAGCGCGTGGAACGGTTGTTGTAGACGAGCGATGAGCCGGAATGCCCGTATACAGTCATCCGTAGTGGTGGCGGGTACGGCTTGCAAGAGAAAAGCCGCAGGAGGAGAATGGGCCTCGGCCTCCAAATCAGATTCAGACTCGTCGCTATCCGACCTGTCTCCAGAACCGAACTCGTCGTGTGGACCACGCAAATCACGGATCCACGGGTGGACGAAAACGAGCTTGCGCGGCTCCGTCAATGAGAGCCTGTCCGACGTCTGAAATTCCACATGGCCGATCCCTGTTACACGAGCACGGTAACACTGCTCTTCACCACTCCCAGTACCTTTCATAACGATCCTTTTGACTGGGAACACGATGCATGGGAGGTATAGTCGGCGGTGGGCGAAACGTGCTGGAGGTAAGCGGGTGGCTCGGTCGTGGATGAGCATAGCATCTGTCGGAGAAAGCGAACTTCTTAACGCAGCAACGCGTAGCTCCATGTCGGCATCTTCGATCGTGGGGGAAGCACGTGATGCTTGGTGATAAATGGTAAAGGTAGCAGGAAGGCAGCTGTTGTATGACGAAGGCTTACCCGCCCAGGCAAGCACCGTCGCTTCGCCCAAACGAGCCATGATATCTTCTAGTAGCTGACCAAACGCAGCATCTCCGTAATGACGCTCGCAATGGGAGTTCTGATCAAGAGACTCTTCCATGAGGGAAAGTACGCGGTTCAACGTGTCGACCGCATCGTCGTAGCGCTGCAACGCATGCAGTGCCGCATACCTTCTCTCGTATCCCCACGGACTCTTGGTGTCTGTCTTGATTGCCTGTGTGCATGACATTCAGAGTCAGGAAAAAAAAGGGGGGAGGAAGAAAAGCCGTACCTCATCCGCGTCCTTCAACGCATCATCCCACAATGTCAGCATTGCCCGGGCTTTGCTTCGTTTAACAAGGAGGCCCGTAGGATTCGAAGGATTCAAAGACAATGCAGTAGAATATCGTGCAATCGCCTTCTCTGGATCCTTGAACTGCAGTGCTACATCACCAATGTCTTCAGACGCCTTGATACATTGTTGAAGATGCAGCTGGATTGCGGGAGCAAGGCCATCAAAGTCCCATCCAAAGATCTTGTTATATATTATCGGTGATTGCAGAGGAGCCGAAATAATAATAATAATAATAATAGGCTTACAAGCGAGATTACTAACAGCTGAGGACTTGTTTTGGGTGGGGTGGCTTCTCGCACACGCCCGAGAAGTTGCACGGCTTGTTCGTGGTCTCCTTTTCTCAGCGACATGCCTCCAAGTAGGAGGTGCATCTGTGCCTGAATACAACATGATTAAGTTTTCGTACCAGCAATCCTAATATTTGTGTACCCGGACAGTGACATACGCTGACTGGTCATCTACGACATCAATCAAATCTTCGATCCGTGAAATAGCGTCGTCATGTTTTCCGCATTCAAACAAAATGACAGCCTGATTGAAACAAGATATCAGTACAAGTCGCGATAAGGATGATGGACACATACCTTGATCAGCAAGAGGAGATTGTTTTCAGTCGAGAGGCCGTCAGTGAACACAAGGTCAAATACACGTATGGCAGCATCGGGCTCCCCATTGCCGGCGCGGGCGATTGCAATCGCGACATGACCAATTGTGGACCGCTGAACTTCGATAGACTGGCATGTGATAGTCAACACGAGATGGGACAACAGATGATTGAAAGTTACCCTTTTAGCATCGTCGATGGCCAGGTTATGTTGTCTCAAACGCGACCGTATGAGAGCGCGATGAGCGAGAGCGTGTGCATGGCGAGAAGGATTCGAGGGATGTAAGATTTCTTCTGTCAAGACTTGCTCAGCATGAGTCAAGTCGCCCTGTGTCCACGCTTCGAATGTCGCATTATTGGTTTGCATAAGCGGCAACTGTGACACTGCGAGGGAGAGTGAAACGATCAGAAGCGAGTGATTGATGTTTGAACACACTCACGATCCGAGGAACCAATGAAAGTAGATTGCGACTTAGATTTGCCAAGCTTCACGAGTGGAACTACTTACATGTACCGTAGAGTACGATTCCGGAAGGATATCACAAAGACTCCGCAAGGTAATTGTCCCGTTTTCTTCGCTGGTCGCAATGTACTCGTCTGCAGGGGAGAGCGCCATGGAGTAAACCCTACTTTTGTGCTCGATAACAGGGCCAATCTGCTGGTACGTGGAGGTATCCCAAAGGGATAGTGACTTGTTTGCAAAGACTGCGATAAACTTTTGTTCGCGCGATAGGGCGATAGAAGAAGAGGAGTTTGACACATCACCAGGAACGGACCATGCACCGTGCAAGGATCCTGAAGACGCATCGAAACATTTGGCTTCATTGAACGAGATAGCGAAGATTTGACGACCGTCGGTCGACCAGGCGAGTGGCGAGCATAAGCAGTTCGACACGAACGGGCACGGGATGTCCAACAGCTGCTGGCCATTGCTACTGTTAAAGACTCGGATCGATTTGGAAGCGGTGGCGAGGCGGTCACCGTCTGAAGAGAATCGCACTGCATACACGTGACCGTCGTGCTGCAGCGGCCCGACGAGCCGTTTTCCCGTGGTCATGCTCCAGATGAACGCCTGCTGGTCACCGCCGCCCGTCCCGAATTTCGTCGAGTCGGAGGAAATGTCAACTGATGTCACTACGTTTGTGTGGCCATCGATGTCTAGGAGCTTTTCGTGGGTCTCCGCATCCCACACCTTTACATTTGGCCTCGAACCCCCGAGTCCGCACACCAGCCGTTTGCGATCTGGCGAATGGGCAAAAGCCCAGATTGGGTCACCTGCACGAATCGCTTCACCAACCTCGTGTCCGTCCTCGACTCGCCATCGCCGAAGCATAGCTCCCCAACCGCCACTCAATACCTGCTCACCATCCTTGGCGAAGGAAACCGAATATACTGCCTGTTGATTACTGATTTCGATTGTTCTCGAGCGATCTGGAAGTCAGCGGGTGGTAATTATAGGAACATGCCAATGATTGGTTGCGTACTTTCTCCAGTAGACTGCATAACTGTCCACGACAGTCAGATACGAGTAGGACAGTTGGAGTACAGGGTTAAGGGACACAAGCACACCTGGTTTCCCCGCGGCGCATATAATGTATGCTCGTGTTGCCTTATCAATCATGATATCAATCAGCTCTCACAACCCTCGACACGCGTCATTCTCCCCCTGCCATTTTGAATCCATGATACTCGATCAACCGGTCATGCAATAAAGAATGTAACCATCCTATTTGCGACAAACGACCATTCGAACCCCACGACGCCGTCTTCCAACACAGCTGAATGATCCATGCTCTCTCTTGTCCCCGCCCGTTCGGAATGCAGTATCTTTGACCAGGACATGGGACTTCCTAAGGACCTCAGATGCACTGCGGTCTGGTTTGCCAATGTCTTATTATTCACATATCAGAGCTAAGAGATTCAGAACCACCTTCGGATAATTCATGCACAAATATCGTCGGCAGACAAACAGATTACAGTGGATCTCACTCGTCGTCATCCTTGAATTGGGGTTCCGTGCTGATTCGTCATCTAGTTGCAGTATCATAGAAGAGACCAATTATTTAAACTGGAACTCTGATTTGAATGCATACGTTCGCTCCCATTCGTTGCACAGACAACTGGTCTCGATGTCGGTGAGGACAAGTGGGTTAGATCTTGAAGGCGTCACGAATGGCGCTGTTGATGGCCATCTCTGATTGGGCATGCGACACATATCTCCTACTTAGTTCTGTGCTGATAAAGTCATGCTATTATCTTCACGCTGGTAAGGAGACACTTACCGCGAGTGTCGTAATCGAGAGAGGCACTTCCACGAGGGAGTGCATGTGGATATACGCGTCAACTCCTTAGTCATAGCGTTGCAAGCGTGACTGTGATCGTTGTCAAACACGATTACAGCTGCATTCGAGTCGAATCGTGTGTATCGAATGCTCGGAGGGCGGGATTTTCGACACCATTGACCTATGCCCAAACTGTCAAATAGAGTGTTTACCGCAAGAGAGACGACAAGGACCACAAACTGTCTCACCCAGTGATTCAGCTTCGACGGGTCGTGTTGTGGATTAAGACCAACTCGGTTATGTCGTACGCGAAGTCCCGTCTAATGGCCCTCTCAGACGAAGGAGTCAGGTATTGCACGTACTGCAAGAGGGAACTCCCAGAGAGACTATATTGGTACTGTACCCAATGTGAAGGTGCGTCCGAGTTCAGTTGACGGATATATTTTGCTGACGTGGGCCCTGAGCGGACGATACGTTTATGTGCATCAAATGCAACCATCATTTCGAAAAAGAAAAGCCATGGCTCCTACAACGAAAGGCACCTCCAAAGCATCTTCATGACTGGCTGCATACGATGGTGCTCAAACCACAAGCAGTGGGGGAGAGCGACTTGCCAAACTGGAGACCAAGCTTGACAAACAAGTGGAGCAGACCCAAGCTTTCGAGACGTCTGTCGCTGTGCGTCTGTACACGTTGGAAGAATTGCTTTACAAACAAATGGAGCAGATCCGAGCTTTCGAGACATCTGTCACCGTGCGTCAGAACAAGTTAGAGGAACTTGAACCGCTCGACAAACAAACGGAGCAGACCCCGGGGATATGGGCCTGCGGCACTTGGGAGGGCCCATCGGTGAAACGGCACTTTCCCATCCTGGCCGCCAAGGTCGAGGAAGTAGAGGGGAGCACGCAACTGCATTTTGTCGTACACGAAGAAAAAGTGACAGGGCTCCGAAACGAAGACATCACTTTCACGACCGTGTCCTCTCCGTTCGTTGCTGGCCACTTCCTCAAAAACCTGCTCATGCTCCCCGTCCGCTCTCCTCGGGCCTGCTCGCACACACATACGTGCTCTGGAGGATGGATGTACCGCTACACGCGCATGTTGTTCCCAACGTGGCATAATGTATCACAGATGGATGCTCGACGAGTACGATTCTGAGGACGTTTTCCAGACGATAGCATGTGCATACGATCCTGCTCCGTCGTCGATCGCGGTGCGGTCGGACGTATGCCTGCGAGTGGAGAGCCGGATACAAGGTAGAGGCGTATCATTGTCCAGGCAGCGGTGGTACAGGGCAACAGGGTATGCCTTGCACGCTGTCCGATTGGGACGATTCCAGGTAGGCGATTCTACACGTTTGAATAAACACGAAAGGGGACTGACGACGGAGTAGTGTGGACATATGCTTCCCGGACGATTTACCACCATGACGCGACACACACCTGTGCAGTCGCACTTTCAGCATGTACTGTTCCCGTGCGATGTATCGAGTATGATCCTAGCCAACTGTCGGCGGTACGGGGTCACGTTGACATGTGCACATTACGCAGAGTCAAGTGGCCTTGTCACGGGTATTGTGTCGGAGGTACCTGAGGGGAGAAATATCGGAGGGAGAGTGGGCATATCGGAAGCGGGAGCCCATGTTTTCCAATAGGCTCATCAATTTAAGACCGTACCAGGGTGAGACGTGGTTTGAGAAAGGAGGGTCGGGGGAGGTGGGGATTCACGTGGGCTTCTGCCGGCACGTTCTTCCGTTTATGCCACTCGGTGTCATGTCTAGTGTGATATAGAGATGGTGGACAGGGCACCGGTTTTTGGAGAATTAATGTCGTTTGGCGATTTTGTATCGGTGTGTAGTGAGGAGGCAGATAGACAGGGTGTTCCAACACGCGCGGTTTGTGGAGATGTGCGTGACGGGGTATCAGTCCAGAGTGACAGCACGGAACGAGGCAGCGATGGCTTGGCGTGCGACGGAAGCGCGAATACGCAATGAAGAATCGGTGCGGGTGCCCGTGCAGGCGCTGGGGCCAATCATTACGCAGGTCGGATCGAGCTTGGGGAACGTGTGTATGCAGAGTTGGACCTGGGGAGCGACGCTGACGCGTTCTGTGCAAATGGACCAGATGCTCCCGGTGTCGTATACACTGCCAGAGAGCCACGCGCAATCGCCTCTCTCTCCAGTGCAACATCCACATCAAGGGGGCTACGTACCGATCGACGGAGGGATGCCAGTGCCAGCGGAGAGTCCCGGTGACTGTGCACAGCCACGGTTG
>JBBPSV010001043.1:0-11483 GCA_038093795.1 Retiboletus fuscus
CCTGTCCCAGTCCCTCAGCTCCTCAGCTGAGCTCCGGCCTCCCAACCGGACCCTATGCCAGACCCTCGGTAGGATTACTCACGTATCCTTGGATATCTCCTATCCGAGTCCCATCATTGACAATGGCGTACGCACCTCTCCTTAGCTTTAGCCTTTCCTAGAACCCTGTCTCGCGCCACCGAAGGTGATGCTTCTCTCGCTTAGCCGAGATCATTGATCGACAGGACGCTTCCTGATCGACAGATCCGCAGCGCATATGACTCATTTCATTTGTCATTCGACGAGTCATACTTCACGGTTTTCTTTAGAGATGTGCACCCCTCATCCATTCAGCACATCTCCTTCACTTAGCTATACCACAGCCGGTTCTCCTACTTAGACGCCCGGTCTGTGTGCACTCTTGACCCCTATATAACAGGCGTCCCATAGTCCTCCGTACCTTAGCTTAGTCTACCTGATTCTACCTTGTATCCTCTGAATCATAGACTCCCCAGTAATCCAACGCCTTCACCAGAACTCCTGCCTGAAGGTCGTCTCAACCCTCGACCCAGCCGCCTATCATGTAGCCTTAGAATGTGAGAACTCACCTTCTCGCGACTCCACTCATCTCTAGTAGTCCGCTACCCAGACTACTATAGCCTGAGTCCTAGAAGGTGGCTTACCCTCAGGTCTATGCGCGACCCTGCCCAGGCCATGCATAACACTCCATACATTACATCTCCTTCCATTCTAACCCCCCATTCCATGATCATTGATGACACCTCGTCCCCAGTCTCTTGCATGGCCACCCCTGGTTGGGAAAACTGCTCTACCCTCTCCTCCCTCATAGCCTCCGAACCCCTGGTCTGCCTCACTGCTTACCTCAGCACCATAAAATCTATTGACCTCCCTGAGCATGCCCACCAGGTCCACGCTGACCTTCCTTCAGAGACCCAGTCCAGAACCCTCCTTCGCTTCATCCGGGACCCCAGGTACACAGTCCCCATCGGTGCACACCTCGACTATGGCTCCGCCCTCCATTCCCTTTACCTTGCCACCCTCCAAGTTGCTTGCCTCACCTCAGTCGTGCGGAACCCTTCCGCTGATGCTCATACTGCCTTCCGGGACCACACCATCTCCCATATCCAAATGGAAATGGAGACCAACCTGATCCTGGTGTTCTATCAACTTGGGATGCTTGAGTTCATGGAGGATTTAGACCGTTACCTTCGAGACCTCGCCCAGTATACCCACCTTGGTTCCACGACTGCATCTACTCCCTTGGCCTCCTTCTCTCCCCTCGACTCTGAGGAACTCGCCATCATTGAGCGAATTGAGGCCTGTTGGATGGGCAACTTCGGCAACACCCCCCTTCTGTCCTCCCACCCTTGCTTTCACAAGGCGTGCTTCCAATGCCACCACCTCGGTCACCAGCGTGTCTAGTGTGGGGCATACCAGTGCCCAATTTGCCTCTGTTTCCGTCCTGGCCACTCTCAGTGGCAGTGCCCTCTGCACCACGCTCCTCTGCTGCCCTCGCCCTCTACCTCTCCTGCCTCCTCTCACTTGTTGCATCCCTCCTCGCCCCACCGCTCCTACCACGGACCCTGCCACTCCCACAGTACTAGGTGCATGGTCCCCAGCTGCCCTCACTGCTGCTCCCACTCTCCTGACTTGGACCAGGGAGTGGACAATGACGTTTGGGACAACACGGCCTTCACCAATGTGACTGGCTCACCAGCTATGGGGGCATGTGACTTGTAATAGTCTGCAATGGTGTCTTGACCCTCATGGGGGGGTAATGTTACGTTTTCCTTTCCTTTCGTTCCCCTTTTGCTATGCTCCACCTTATGCCTATCTCTCTCACCTTGTACCTACTTGTCTTGCCATTCGAGCCCCGCTTGATAATACCTTTTTACCATTGTATTACTCATATGTTCTCTAACATTCCATCGACTTCAATGCCATGTACGCACTGACTCACCCTTGTTCCTCAGCATTCCACCTAGTTCCATTACTTTACCATGGCTCGTCTATTTAAACTGTAGCACTCAACCTGTAACACTAAGCTTGATCTTCTCAATTCTATGAGTTACTGCGGACCTCGTCTGATCCCAGTCTCAGTCCTTGTCCACCCTTTGCTTCCACAGCAGGGTAGCCCTCTAGCAGCACCATGGCTAGAGGTCCTCGACGTCGTCCAAGCTTCTGACACTCCCAAGTCCACTTGACTCCTTGAGATAACACCTAGCCTATGGCAAAGCGTAACACCACATCTCCATGCAATTTTGCCAACATGCACTCCTCATCCCCTGCTTCCAATGGCACAACCTGCAGCTCACCCTCTCCATCTGTGACTCTGGACCAACTGACCACATCTGTGGCAGGCAGCATCACGATTGGGGGCAAAGATGATATGTGTCCCCAACCTGCAACCACTCCAGTGATGTCACCCTGTGGCTGCATGGGTGGCTCAGATTGAACTCTCTGAGCGCCTGTACCCTCTGGTGCTGCGAGAAGGTCAGGGTGCTGGCAGGATTGGGCACTTGGCAGCACTGATGATGTGGACCTGGTTGTTGGACCCAATGTTGGAGGAATGGAAGTAGGTGGCTCTTCTGTGTGGGTTGTTGGCATTGGCACCTCACTGAGCATGATTTTGGGAATGGCAGATGGGGATGGTGTCTCTTGGGAAGGCAACAGCTGGGTAGAGTGCATACTGCCTCCTTCACCCCTTCCCAAAGGGGCATCAAAGATGTGGTGGTGCATCCTCTCCATCACTCATCCTGTGGCCTCCAAGGTCATCTCTAGCTCACGAACACACTTCTGAAGCACCTCGTGAGCCTCCTGAAAGCACGCGAGCTCCTCCTGGGTTACTAGAGGAGAACCCACAATACTGTAAGAAGCACCAGGGTGAAGCCCTGAGTTGTTGGGTGATGGTGTGGGGATGGATGGACTAGCAGGCATGGAAGGATGCTGAGGTGCTGGCCATGACCACACAGGTATGACAACTGAAACTACATTAAAACAAATGTCAGCAACACATTTAGAAAGCAATACATGGCAGAAACTTACATTTCTTTCGCAGCAGATTTGCCTTTCCCTTTGGTGCTGCCTTCTGCACTGCTTCTGACTCTCGTGGTGGGTCTGCTTTTTCCTTCAGTACCACCTTCTCTACAGTTTCTGCATAACCTGCTTGGTCAGTTTTCAGAATAAGCGACACAAAAAGAAACTTACTTTTTGTTCCAAGTGTAGGTGGGCCAACCCTGATGATGTCTCCTGAAGGTGTTTCATAGAGTGGCAGAATATATACCTTGAGGAGATTGATGGCCTGTGGTGCTTTGGCCTGGTGATTTTTGGGGGCACACAAGGACACATGTCAGCGCTTTGTGGGTGGTGGAGTTGGTGAAACAGGCCATGCTTGAGATGGACCCACAACTGCAGCTGGAGATCTGCAACAGTGTGAAGCCCTTCAGATTCGTTTTGCTGGGGGTGGGGACTGTACACCAGATTGAGCAGGCAGCAGGTTTTGTGGGGTGGTGCAAGAGAGAGCAGGGCCACAGCTGCATGGTCAGCCCCTTTTTTCTGAGAACTCACAGGCCTTCTTGCATGTCCCACACGTCACACATGCATGGCCAGGTTTGTTGAGCTCGCAAAGAACTTTGGCCTTGAGACATGTCTGGCATGTGGAGGGAGGTTGGGACTTGGGGGAGCAAGTAGGGAATTTTTGCCTTCCTGGCCTGCTCTGGCTACAGCCCCACCATCTATCTGCAGGCTACTGGGCAGTGTTGGAGGGGCAACCACAGTTCATCTGTTGATTACTATCGTCTTTGTCATCGCTGTCACTTTTGTGGGGATAGTTGGTCATCTCAATATTGGTGGTATCTACCTTCTCATTGTCAGACTTGTCAGATGGTGTTGGGACTCTTGGGTGGAGTTTGCACATCATCACCACAAGGGGCTTGCGAACCTGCGAACACCCTCTTTTGACCTTCCCTTCATTCTCCCCTCTAACCCTCTTCATCCCTTGTGGCTGGGTAGTCATCCCAAGGCTTTTTTCATGCATTTTTGGGGGTGGTAGTTGGGATGTGTGGCCACATTTAACCTCTTCCTTGTCATGTGACATCACCTTCCATTTACTCTTCTGGATGGTGGTCAATCTGCAACTACTCTCACCTGTTTCCTCTGCAGCAGCCACTGCCTTGTCCTGCACACCACTAGATCTACCTACCTCCATAGTCTCTGTCTCTATCTCAGGTTCATCACCATCCACCACCATTGCTGTAACAACCATGCAGTAGATCTTGCAGAACCAGGGATGGCTAGAGAGTGCCACTTCCAAGCAGTGGACAATAGCATTGTAGAGACTCATATGTCTCTAGTATCGTATTCCATCATTTCACCACATCCTACAGACTGTTCATCGTCGTATACACTCCATCCGGTCATTGTTCACTTAGTCCAGTCTGTCCTTCCTCACCCAGTCTCTTAGTCCTTGGTTAGTTCCGTCCGGTCTATCAGTCCTTTCATTCGGTCTTCATCAGTCTCCTTTCATATCATTGATAAGTAGCTATTGTTACTCCTTCCATTTGTTGTCATCATTTATCACTACTATTTGTCATTGCCTTCACTTCGTTTTATAGTTAGAGTTTGTGTTTCTTATCCCTGACAGTCCTGGGA
This sequence comes from Retiboletus fuscus, assembly GCA_038093795.1. Classification (NCBI taxonomy): domain Eukaryota; kingdom Fungi; phylum Basidiomycota; class Agaricomycetes; order Boletales; family Boletaceae; genus Retiboletus; species Retiboletus fuscus. Next base: position 4,651 of record JBBPSV010001043.1, read on the forward strand.
AATGCCCAGACTATAAAGTCTTGTACCTTTGGTTTTCAAATACATCTTTCAACTTCTGAGGATCAAAGAATCCTCTCTACACATGCATGCATGCACGTACCCATCACTGTCATCGTTGCCACTGTCTTCCACATTGCTCTCTCATCAGACTCACATGTCTGGACTATCGTATCTACCATTGGACTACTCTTCTCACCACCAGACTATCATTCTCTCCTCTGGACACATGTCTGGAATATCCTCCCTCCTGGACCATTCCCTTCTGGCACTTCACCTCCACCTCAAACCCTCTTTGGGGATGAACCCATCACACCCCTCACCTTTTATACTACCTGGACTTCTCCTTAGGAGCCAGGTTTGTTGATCTTCAGTGTCCCAATCAGGCCAGCATCAAGTAGGACCATGCCAAAAGTGGTTGGTCGCAGGGAGGATAATCGGCACCATCATTGCGGTATCAATGACAGCTCACACAGTATCCTAGTAACTGTCATTATTGTTCATGAAAGAACAAAAGTATATGCACCATTTGAAGCTCAATCTCCTTGCAGGCCTGCTCCCAGGAGGTCTTTCCACCCACAGAGACTTGTTGGGCAATGATGTTTTGGACAGCCTGCTTGCAGGTGAGCAGGATATTGTTGGCAATGGGGGTGGTCAGCATGAATTTGGAGTCCATGACTGTGCGTAGGTTGCAGAAAGAGAAGTTGAGGTTGCAGGTTGTGTGGTTACAGAGAACGAGTGGTTCAATCAGTTTTTCCCATGGCACTGTGAATGCTTCAATTTGCGGACTTTCAACTATTCATGCTGATGTGTGTCAGCTTTTCCCACTCTGCATTGTTTGCTCCTCCACTTATACAATCACAACTGTGAACACTGACATCAACCCTAATGGATTCCCTTGACCGAAACATGAAAGTTCGATTTGCACCCACATGTAAGTTGGCAGGTATCATGTATGCAGTATTACTCACTTGTCAGTCTGCATAGCTGAGGTCTATATTATATCTGATGAATCATCCACTCACTCCATGCATGTGAATACAAAGAGAGCAGCTGGGTGCAAACATAACCAAAGCCAGGTTATTGACACTTGTGGTGAGCTTCAGAAAATGCACATCCCACATTCGCCATCCAACTCCCCCACTGAAAACGTCAAGATGTCAACCTCTCTCTGTGTAGTGAACACCCAAGAGGAACTGCATAACATAGTTATTCCGCCTTCACCACTGGAATCACCCCGTTGTGATGGCTACTGCCCCGATACTCAAGCAAGTTTGCACCATGGAATGAAAGCCAGACCTCCTGCACCCTCTATCAAATGCATGAAAGCGAGCACCCTCCAGATCATTGATCACACCCATGAGCAACTCTGTCAGCTGAGAATACCACCTCCCCCTCCTGAATCCCCTGATGCTTGTGAACGCACCAAGAATAGTCCAACCACTCTGCCATCCTTCAGCGAAGATGATGAAATACCACATCAATACATTGATGCAGATGAGGGAGCATGGTGTAGGGATGAGGACAATGTCCAAATGGACATCGATGATGATGCCGGTAAGTCCAAGTCTGCCATCTATATTCATTGCATCTTGTTGATTTCATTTATAGTGGAGTATGATGCTCAGGCTGCACCCCACAGCAACCTATGCCCCTTGATGGGCGACCATCCTCAAGACATCCTTGCCTTGAGGTATGCTGAGGCATGCACAAGAGAGCATGTCCTACTCAATGCCTGCTTGGATTTACCAGGTATGTAGTTTGCTGAATATATTTGGAATTTAGTTCTGAACCAGTTCTCTGATGTAGACATCAAGGAGATTCAAGAGGAATGGGCCTGCTGAGTGCAGGAATGCTACATGCCAGGTACATGATATTCTGCAAACATCACCCACTTGTGAATCCTAATCACAATGCAGATGATGCCAACAACATGAGCACTCACCGCCCTCGTCAACAGATGCACTGCAATACCTGCCTTCCTTGGTTGGATGTCCCCATCGCAACCATGGTTGAAGAATATGAAATTGTAATTGTGACCATGGAGGTCATGCACAAGGCAGTCATTGAGCAGATGAATACTGATCTGGACGAATGGGATAGAATTAATGTGAGGCAGAATGAAATAGAGAATGGGATTAGTTGGTATATTGTTTAGCAGTCATTGGAATCTTCCTTTTGCATGTGCCTTCGTTGAAGTAGAAAATAATGCCATTGGAAGCTCAAAATCAATAGAACACTCACAAGGGGCATTTTCCAAGATGCGCTACATGCTCAAAATTCCAGCAGATAAACTCAAGAGAGTTGTGCAATGCATGAGCTGCCAGCTGAATGGCAGATATGAACTTAGTCCCTGTGAGCTTCATGGATTGCAGATCTGAAGATGCCATATACCCCCAACTTGCTGGCAGTGGAAACAATGAGCCCATGTGTCTGCAGGATGGTTGCTGTTGGTTATATATGCAGTGTTTCATTCTATTCAATGAGTGCATGTGTCTGCAGGAAGGTCACCTGAGACAGGGCCACAGTCTCATTTCCTATTCCACCCAGCGAGCTCACACATCAGTAAAAGGGTCACCCGTGACAGTCGCTCTTGTGTACAGGTGGAACATGCAATGCATCTTCAGGCCTGCACATCCATATGCATGAAGTATAATTCTATGCGACAAGCCCTTGGGTCCACAGGCGGATTTGTCCAAATACATGCAACGAGCCCATGCACCTGCTGCAGGTCCAATCCAGATGGGTCCACAGTGTCTATTGGCAGGCTTGCCTCTTTGATCAGACAGGCCCTGTGGTCAATAGGCGGGTATACCTATTCAATCCAATGAGCTTGCACATCTGCACAAAATTCACCACAACAGGCCTTCTGGTTCATTTGTGGGTTTGCCTACCATGGCCTCTCTCATCATCATGCTGGTTTGCACATTCAATCCGACAAGCCTGCATGTCTGCACCAAGTTCATTTGCACCAAGCCCTCTCATCCATTGTCAGGTTGGCCCATTTCATGTGGCAAGCCTGCTCATCTATGGCAGATTCAACTGCAACAGGCCCTCTTGTTGGTGTTGAAGCACAATTTTCCAGGCCTGTGTGTCTACTGCAAGGTCATTTATGGCAGGCTGTTTCATCTCTAGGTGTGAAGTCCGATTTCATGAGATGAGCCCACACATCTGCAACAGGGCATCCGCAATGGGGGGTTCACTTTTTCAATCTGACCAGCCTGCAGGTCTGCACCCGGGTTGTCTGTTGTGAGCCCTGTGGTCAATAGGCAGATTTGCCTGTGCTATCCCATGAACCCAAGCATCTGTACCAGGTTCACTGGCAATAGGCCCTCTGGTCAATCGGTGGGTTTGCCTGTGCTATCTGATGAGCCTGCATGTCTGCACCTGGTTTAGCCACAGTGGGCCCACTCATGAATAGGCAGGTTTGCCTATTTGAGCCAACAAGCCTGCAGGTCTAGATCATCAGCACCTGTAACAGGCACTTTCATCTATAGGCAGCTTTTGCAAAGGCAGGCAACAATCCCAAGTGCCTGTACCAGGTGAACCCACAACAGACCCTCTGGTCAATTGGCAGGTTTGCTATTTCAATCTGACGAGCCCATGGGTCTGCACCAGGGTCATTTGCCATGGGCCTTGTGGTCAATAGGTAAGTTTGCCTGTGCTATCTGACGAGCCCATGTGCCTGCACCAGATTTACCTATGATGGGCCCTCTGGTCAATTGGTGGGTTTTCCTTCACTATCCAATGAGCCTGTGCATCTGCACCTGGTTTAGCCACAATGGGCCCTCTTGTTAATAGGCAGGTTTACCTTGTTGAGAATCATGGTATTCTATTATTAATCTTCAATTTTAGACCATGATTCTAGACCACATCACATGATCTTATCATGATGATTGTGCTTATACTATTCATATTATGCACCTTACTCATTCATGAGATAAGAGGTATTTATACCATTGGTTGGCTTACTGATATTACTGCAGATTACTCATAAGCCATTACCTATTCACTTACTGATCACTCACATGGTCAGATATATATAGGAGATACATATACAAGTACAAATACTTCTATACCCTATATAAGATGAGGCCTTTCGTCCATCTTCAATAAGAATGTTTTACCTCTCTTCATTCTAACTCCCACCTGAGTTATCTCTCAGAGACTAGACTACTACCCATAGTCCTCTACCTGGTGAGTTCTTCCACCAGAGACCTCCCTTTGCCTAACTGCACTATCAGGGTCATTCCTGATAGGTTATGAGCCCTGCTTGACTTCAGTGGAGAGTCTGTCACTTTGATCATATGATACCTCCCCCTTTTGTCTCGTGCTCAGGACCTTGGGTAGTTGCTGGTTTGTCCATCATCTTGCACCTGGTTGTGCACACTTTTCTTGCCATGTTGGGCCTACCAATGGTAGAGATGGACAATCATGTCTGATACCCAACAGAGTCTGGAGCCCTCTTCATTGGAAGAGAGAGTTCCAACTATTTTCTTAACCTGGTTCATGCTATCAATGGGACTTGATTTCACTTACACATCTCTCTTCGCTCAACAGAAATCGAAGCTTCAACTTCCCAGATACCTTTACCACTGGTTAGTAACTCCTCCGACCCAGACTCTTTCCTAGTTCCACCTGGAGTTCCCTATCATCTTCCCTGCCCTATCTGCCAACAACCATTGGAGACTGGATAGTACTGTCACCACCCAGAGGACATCACCATCCTTAGATGAGGACCTGAAGTCTCTTATGAAGAACACCTTCACCAACCTTTTCTAAGGTTGAGATCTATTTCCTTTGGACTTCAACCTTGCCCACCTGCTGTTCTACTCTCTTCATCCTTGCAATCCTCCTCATCCACTCTATCTCTTTATATGCCACCACCACCTTCTTATGATGCCCATACTCAACCTTCCCATTCCAACTCTGGTCCATCATGAAGACAAGAAAGCCTTCTACAACCTTTGCACCATGGAAGAACAAGGATACCTGGTCAAGTTAGAGGATCTACTTGTGGTAGGAGAGACTCCTCTCGACCACCTCCACTATCGACACGCCAGGATCCATAACCCTCTTCCTCCTCCAACTGGAGTAATAGAGAACCAGAGAATCATCACCCTTTGTCCCAACAACCAAGGAGGCATCACCAAAGTCAACCTCGCCCCTCACTATCAGAATTTGGACCTAGATCCAATGAATACTTATGACCTTCAAATAGGTCATTGACTTGTTACTCCAGTCCAGTTTCAATGCTGTGAAACTGGAGCCCCCTATACTGTCAATGCTTTGCAGTATAGGGGAGATACCATCAGGTTGACTCTAGAAAGCGCTGGTTGGGCTATGCCCACCAAGACTTATTCTGATGCCTGAGCCATTTGCACTTCATGGCAGGGCTATGAGGTATTTTGATGATGCTGGTTTCCTCCTGCTGAACACCAAGACTTAGAAGATTCCCTGGTTCCTAACATGATCATGCAGATGGCAGACCTGCATGGTCATGAGGGCTTCATTTCTCACTATGATCCCCCATTCCAGATCGACTGGAATGAATCCTTCAACCTCTACCATCGCAACCTCTTCTGTTCTGATCCTAGATACATTGCTCAACAATACTTACAGCACAGGATCAAGAATGCTCAGACTCCCAAAGAACTTGATGCCATATATGACGTCCTTAGAGGAAGAGATGTTGGAAGAAGACCTTGAAGAGCTCGTAAGGAAGGTGAATGAAGAAGAAGGGCTGGTTCACCTTATTGACCACTTGGCATGGACCCCCCTTTCTTCTTGTTGGCCTTTACCCTATTGGACTGGTGAAACCACATGTTTGTATATCAGTGATATGATCAAACCCTACTCTTCCTTTATTTGTCTTCTTGGTTACTTTCATGATACCACCATTCTTCCTTATTACTCATGTGATCTTTATAAAATCTGTGTACAGAAAGGCATTATTTCGAATGAATATATTTGAAATCCACATTACTTTGCAAGATTGTTCTTCAACTTGTTGGAAGAACATGCCTTCTTGCCAATGCCTTCATGGTATTGAGACCAATCATTACACAGAAAAGATCCATATGAATGGAAGAATGAGAGACAAAGATATTGGATAGAAGAAGATATAGGATATTGCCAGACCAGGAGGAGATTATGGTTCAAGGAGAACTGTTACAATTGGTACTCCACAACATCCCAATCCTAACAGATTTTCGCTAAGTCCTTTAATCTTATCTTATCTTCTTATCGCACCAATGGATGCTCATGTGCCATCTAATCATGGACACTCTTTGTTTGCTCTTGTTTACCTTTTTATAGAGTTTACTTTCTCTCAAAGTCACACTATCTGACAAGCACAGCCTTTCACTTCTATTTCATTTCCGTGCTGTGCTTTGCTGTGTGCATTGCCTCTTTAATTTCCACTATGCTTCTCTTCCATTTCATTCCTGTGCACTGCTGCACATTACACATCATGCTTCTCTTTAATCTCCATCTCACAGCCTTATGCCTCATGCTGCCATATCATATAACCATACAGTGGCTCAAAAAACTGTCCGCATATTTGCATGTTTGGCACTAAAGCCAATGATCCTCAATAACCCCCTAACCAACAAGCTAACTATAAGTGTATGAAATGTAGTATATGCTCCTGGCTTTCTATTGGTGCAAGGGTCAAAAGGTTTGGATCAGATCTGATGACATGGCATCCATTTCAAAGTGATAACTCATGTGGACAGTTATTTGACTTTGAGTTTTGATTACATATATTAGATCCTAGCATGCTGTAATATGATTATATGCATGTGGTAAGGATTCTATTATGTCACCTTTATGTA
>JBBPSV010001044.1:0-11470 GCA_038093795.1 Retiboletus fuscus
CCACCCTCACCTTCCTCGCGCTCTTCCGAGTCATCCTCCTCTGAGTGGTCTTCGTCCTCGTCCTCATCTAGGCTGTCATCTCGTTCATCTCGTTCGTCCACTTCTTCACTCCCTCCACCACGAGTTCGCTTAGCTTGATTGTTCTTTGAATAACGGAATTTTTCGTTCTTGTCTTGCTTGACACTTTGTCTGTCGGCCTGAAGCAGCTCGTCCCACTCTTTCGAGACCGTATGTCCAATTCCACCGCCTCGAAAGCACATGAACATGTCACAATCGACAAACCTTCACACATTATTCTCAGCACTGAAGGAATAGAGTCAAGATTAGGGCTTACATGTTCACATAGTATCCGACCCAGTCCTCATCTTGATCTTCTGCACGCCTGACAAAAGATGGACCAAGAGACTCTGAAGTTTGTCCCAGAGAAAATGCGGGGATAAGGTGAACTCCACAGACAATAACTCTCGGGTCCACAAAGGTGAATGCCTCTGGGTCACTCTCATCCAGGAATCCAATGCGATGAAGTCGGCGTGCTGCAAAACCAGCAACATGAGAGAGGAGATCACGACTAAACCAGCGCACGAATAAGACATCCATGCGCTTAGATTCTCGTGTTGGGGCTTCATCACCATAGTAACGAACGTTAACATGGAATATCTTGATGACCCGCGCATACCAATATGGATGACAGCTTGTATCCAAGTTGCTCTCTTGTGACATGACCATGATATCCGCTCGAGTGCGTGGGTTAATTGTATCTTGTTCTCGGCGTAAGTCGTAGGTAGTATAGTTGATTTGAAGTGTCTTGTGTTTGTATAAGGAGTTCTGTGAAAAGATAATAAGGTCTCGCTCGGCATCGGTAAATGTGGGTGGATCTCCTGAGTCGTCAGCATAAACTCCTCGAATCCGAGAGAGAAGGTGGTCTTTGAGCCGATCTACGAAGCCCTGTGATAGTATTCATAAATGAGCAACTGTGAGGACAATGGCGAATACCTACCTCTGTTGCTCGGTCACCAGCAAGCAAACCCAACCAAACTTGGAGGTTCAGAGCATTTCGTTGTGAATCCGCAATGTGATAACGATCCTCTGGTGAGGTGTGCTGTCGCTTCCGAGTTTGATGGCCACCAGTTGAAGTCTGATTCTCTCCATGAGCAACACCATCTTCTGAGTTGGAGGCGACACTTGGAGTGTCAAGCGCTGTGAGTATGGCTTTAAAAGCACGTTCTCTTGCATCTTGCTTTGTCATACTTGCCAGGGTAGTAGATTGGTTCTTTGAAGTGTGAGGGTAGCGTCGTTTGAGTAGCCAATGAGCCAATTCGCCCTATGAAGGTTCATAAGCGCACATCATACAAAACGTGGATTCTTACTGTCTGGGTTGTGTAGTTATCAGTTGTTCCATACTGTCGGATTGTGTTAGAGTAATCACCAAGAGCATGATACTTATATGTTTGAAGATTGAGGTCTTTTCGTTTCGACCGAATTGGAATAGTTGTCATTGCACTACTTGAGGTATCGGCTTTTACAGCTCATGCTGCAGTTCGACGTCCATGCGCTGCTGTCTCTTGTGGGAGCTCACGTGTCTCGTAGTACTTGCAGGTTGTTTTCATGAAAACTCGGACTTGCTAACCCAAGGAGACTGTTGCTGAATCAAAGAAATCAAGTGTTTCAGAAGTGTGTAGTCGAAGTTTGGCAAACGCATGCCATGTAGCAAGATTGAAGAGCAGGTCGAGTACTTGGGAATTGTGCGGCTCAGGAAGTAAATTCTCGAAAACAGGAAGCGCACACTACAAGCCCACTATCAGCCTTTGTCCGGGTCAATGAATGATTTCAAGGGACATACCTGTAGTAGATCTTCAAAGTCTCGAGCTGCTAGCCTCTTCATAGCTGATGCGTTCCAACTGAATTTTCGTATGGTACCACGCCCAAATGTTGGAACTTGACGATATCTGCGATCATTGTCAGTCACTCTATGCTAGTACCATTCATAGTTCAAATCTCGTTACCGCTTGTTCAGCTCTTGTATTCCATCTCCACCGGCAGCAAATAGAATGCGAAGTAAGTGAGTGAATATGGCTTTCCAAATGCCAAGTTCAAACTCGTGAAGTAAATCAATGAGAAATAAGAGGAAAAAGTTGACAGAAAACTCATGCAAACGTGATGAGAATGCGTTCTAAAAATCAGTCAAGTCAACAATAATTTTGTGCCTGATTCAATCGACAACTTACATATGTCGGAGTGTATGAGAACTCTTTCAACAATGATTCGACATTGCCCCCGTTGATGGGAACCCCTTTCTGAAAGATCAGATAGCGTGCTTTTGATATTCGCTGTCAACGCATTGGATCGTCGACTCGTATCTTCTTGATGCGTCATCTCATATCTCAGACCATTCCCATCTTTGGGAGGTCCTTTTTGGCTACTAAGCACCGCGGGCATGGACAACTACCCAGAAATCTGATACCAGTGGATAGAATCCTGGGAGGCGATTAGTTTCAAGTTGACTGACCACACCGGCTTACTTTTCAGGGTAATCTGCTGAATAGGAAAAGATACGGGGAAACACGCGTCGAGCGATCCCATCAGCGCATCGAATTACAATCCCATTTCGATATGTGTCCATGAACTTCTCATCGAGAATTAAATTCCAAACAGCTTGGAATAATTCTCGCTTGCAGTGTGTCAAGACGTCTTGTGTTGCTGGCTCACTGAAAATGCCTATGTAGACGTCTTGGAAGTCTTCTGGCAGCTTTGATGATAAACGGCTGTTAGTAACTAGATGAGATTAATGAATAACATGTACCTACATTCGGAATATATGCAATATGATGGCAAGCCATTGATGATGGCTTCCCGCGTGTATACTTCGACTGGCTGCCAAAGAAAAGGTAAAATGGCCACATGGACGTGCTCCCAAAGTTGGTGAGATGTGTCGAATCGGACCAAAACATGAGGGAGCAACAATACATTCTAAGTCGTCTCCAGGGGCATGAGGGAGCGAGTTGATCTCTTCATAAGCCTTGAGTGTTTCTCTCGACGAATAGACCTCTGAAAAGACTTCAGTAATGTGATCTTCATTTACCTTCCAGTATTGAGTGAATGGCGTCATGTTGAACATCTTGGATATGTCATTCTTGTAAGTGTCTGTAATGACATCAACAATATCACGATGCCAGATGTTATTGATACGGATCTTTGGGACATCCCCTTCGCCCGAAAACCTAACTTTCTCCTTTGGAAGGGAGATTTCAACTGACCCTTCAGACCACCCATACCACTCCTTGAACGGGTTGCCAACTGATTGAAGAAACTTGTCAAGTTTCTTGGACTCTCGGGTGTGGCTGAAACCAGCAAGTTCATTTGGGTCATATAGAGGGTGAGACTGGAGGCGAGCGAGGCGATCGAGTTCTGCTGCTGACTTTAGGTTCATTCCTGAATATTGCCAAGCCATCAGTATAGCGGATGTTGGATTTGTGAAAGGAGTGAATGGGTTAGCATCTTGATTGGACTCGGAGTTGTCAGTCCCTGGGACTCCCATCTGTGACTGACTTTGAGTGGGATGTAGGGTATCGCCTATATCAAAGTTTGGAGAGTCACAGACACTCTGGAGAGTGTCGACATTGATCTGAGTAGGAGTCTGGGCATATACACGATATAAGCCAAATGCGTCGGGCTCTGTGGTGAAGGGAACAAGGGAAGGTTGTTCAGGAGTCTCCGAGCGCTCTGAACGAGGTGGAGAGGGTGTAGAGGGAGCTCTAGGGGGAGCAGATTTGTTTTGTAGACACTGTTGTTGAGTCGAAGGGGGCATATGAGCAAGGTGTGTTGAACTTCCAGGGAGGAAGTCTTGAAATCGCGCTGGCATACGAATGTGACGTCCAGAGCGTTGGGATGTGACAGCAGGCCCAGGGGGTGGGTCGTTTGGTGGAGATACCTGGCTGAATGGAGATGAATGATGATTCATCTCGATCTATTGTTTGTGAGCACCAGCATAGCGACACAGAAAATGATGAATATACTTACATCGTCATCGACGGGTTCTGAGATGTGAGATGGACCAGCGAGCACTGGGAGCTCTTGCTCATTGTTGGCAGGAGAGGGCTCACGGGTGCGTGTTCTTTTGTCTCATTGATGCTTACGATGAGGGCTGGACCTGCGCTTCCTAACAAAACTCTCATTGTAGAGTTCTTGGAAGTCAGTGCAGTGTCTGCAATGAGCAGACAGCTGTTTGCGGGCTTGAAACTCAGACTCACAGCCCTGACACAAGAAAGGCATCACAGCAGAGAGCCATTTGACCAGGAGCACACCAACATTTGAATCGACCATTATTTATTGAAGATCTACTAAGTAAACATGAAAAAATGGTAACTAAATTGCATTGTTAGCATTGTTCTGAACTCATAAATGTGAAGAGACTTACTATACATCCAATTCACGATCTCAGGCTTGTGCACTGGTCCATGTACCAAGTCATGTGGATCGTGATAAGATTAAGGTTAGATGTTGATTGTGCTACTTTGGATTACAAATCATTTCATAATATGGTGTCATTACTGCCGTGGCGGCACTTTGCCTCATCTCCTCCATCATGTCCAGTGAGGACGACTCCGATTCATGCAGCACTCTCAATAGTGAGGATGTTGGGAGCTGAAGTTCATCTCCAGCAAGCCCACTTCCTGTCAAGAAATTGAAGAAGAAGCGAGATCGTTCTCACTCCATGGACATACCCAAAGCGATCGAGAAGATTAGTAAGAGAAAGGACAAAAACAAGTGAGTTTTGTTCACAAGTAGGACAATGATTTCTCACTTTATCCTTAGAGATTTGGAGAAGCAGATGAAGTCATTGAAAGGAAACGAGAAACAGTGAGTGCGATATCAAGATAGACACAAGGATTAACTAGTATACCATTACAGGACATCCAGAGGATCTCGGGAGCTCACTCCTGAAGAGCAGTGCCTGCATGCTGCACGTTGGATTCCCTGTGCATATGATATGTTCTGTGACCTGGATGAGGTCGTTCGGGCATGCCTGATGTTTGAAGAAGAAGATGCTGTTGCAGAAGGAAAGTATGAGGACACAGAGCAAGCGAAGAAGAAACGTGAGAAGGTGCTCAAGAATGTGTAAGTACAGTTTTCGATGCATATATGCACACTAAGGTCGTTATCTAGGGATGGAAGAACTGGAGCACGCTATATGCGCATCTTCGACTATCTCAAGGAGCAAGCACCTTACCTTCTGGAGCTTATTGACAAGAACAAACGAGAGAAGGTAAAGAAGCTCATTAACGATGTAAGTAAACAAGATACCGTATCTTGACAGGCTGATACTAATTGGGCCGATCTTAGATGCAAAGAAACATGAATCGCGTACGTTCTGACAATGGGGGCCATCTACGCCCTGTTACGATTTACCTGGCCCCGTTTATTTCTTCTTTTCTTTTTATTTAGCTTAGTCTTGATGGATCGCTATCCATCTCATCTGGCGCTATCCAGACTACTCCCGTACAGCACGTAGGTCGATACTCCCACAGACCACATCTTATTTTCATTTCCAACTAATGACTCCGCTGTCATTGTCGCTTTGGGCTGTTCCGGCCACTTCTCTGTTTCATGATAATCTTTGATAGACAGCTGCTTCTGATCGACATTGATCAACAGATCCGCAGCGGATGTGACTCGTTTCGACTCATCCCGAGTCCTTACGATTCCCCAAGTCACATCTCTTTTCATCCCTTACTTACCCGTCCCTTCTACGGGCTTCCATGACCTTCTATGGCTCACATATATAAACCATAGTCTCTACACTTGTATCTCCCAAGCTAGAGCTACTCAATCATACTCTTGAGATAACTCCTACGCTTGATCTCCCAAGACAGGGATAAGACTCGTCCTCTTCGGACTCATCGTATCCTTCAACGCTGAGCGTGCTCTTCGTGAGCAGATACCTCGCCCGAAGGTCATCGTCGTACCGTAGCGTCTAGAACACTGGTACTCCTTAGCCCTTAGAACTCCCCTTGAGTCTATGCTCAACCCTACCCGGGCCAAGCATAACAAAAGCTCTAGCTTACCACATCGCGGCTACCATCGAGTAGACCCTCCTCCTCAGCCCGACCGCCACCGATCTCCACCTCGTGGAGAGCTACAGAATCCCCGGACCACGAGTCCTCAGCATCAGAAACATTGGACTCAGAAGCCCCTACTGAAGGCTCTGATAACCCCGACCTAGACCTCAAGCTACGCTCTCCCACCGAGGAAGCAGAATCACAAGAACTCTCTAGACTACTGTCCCACCAGCTTTCAGCTGGCGCAGTTATCCCTCATAGCCCTACCCCGCCGTCACCGACACCGATCACCCAAAGCGGTCACATATTCCCAGTCACGGCACCCCCAGCCCCTCAGCCCCAGCCTCAGACTCCCGTCATGGGAACCAAGCCCACAGAAATCCGCCTCGGAGTCCCTGAAGACTTTGATGGAAACCTCACGAAAGCAAAGCCCTGGCTCTGCTCGGTACAGTTGTACCTCTCAATCAACGCAGAAATCTACAACGACGATGCTAGGCGAATCGCCTACGCACTCTCATTCATGAAGAAAGGTACAGCATCCACATGGGCCGATACCTTCCAAGAATCCAAGATCTCTGGCAGAGGCTTCTCTCTTGGGAAGTGGTCCGACTTTGTCTCCAACTTCGAATCCGTTTTCTCTCACTCAGAATCGGTTATCAACACGCTCACTTGGCTGGCCACCAAGTGAATGATTCCTGGAAAGAAGGGCGAGTTTTCTCCCTCTTTGGCTAACTACACCGCCCAGTTCAGGTCCAAGGTATCCATTGCAGGAGTAACCGATGATTCGGTTCTAGTCTCCTATTACTCTGCGGGTATACCTGAGGAACTAATGTTCGACGTTCTACGAATGGAGAAACCCCCCACCAAAGTCACCGACTGGTATAAGAAGGTGGCCCTCTTTGACTCTCACCATCGCCAAGCCCGAGGGATCGCGCAACAACACAAGAAACCCGGTACTTCGTATGTGCCGACTTACCCTAAGAAAGAAGAAAAGGACCCCGACGCCATGGATGTTGACGCTGTCTGTCTTCCCCCTAAGCTTACTGAAGCCGAAATGCAGAAGTGCTTCAAGGAAGGCTGCTGCCTCCGATGCCACCAAACCGGCCACATGGCAAAGGAGTGCAAGGTCTATAACACTCCCAAGAATTCCAAGAAAGCTTGTAAGGTGAAGAAGGATGATGTCCCTGAGCTAGCTGACTGCGATGACGAAGATGATGAAGTCGAGTCAGTAGCTAGAATCTCCTTCTCCCGCAAGGATTTTTAGAACGGAGGACCCCGTCAACGCGGACTCCTCCTAGGTGTGCCAATGTACTAGTATCTGAGACTCACAAATCTATGCAGATCCCAGTCCAGCTCATCATACCTGTGCACTCCCTCAAAGCCGTTGACACCCGCGCCCTGATCGATAGCGGTGCCGACATCTCTTGCATCGACTGGGACTTCGTGTGAAAGCATAAAATCCCTACCACCTGACTACCAAAACCCATCCCGGTTAGAAACATCGACCAATCCAGTAACTCTCACGGAGCCATCCGGTTCACTTGCACCCTCTATGCCAACACTGGAGGGATTACCCAGAAGGTCCTCTTCCACGTCATATCTTGTGGAAGTGAGAACGTCATCCTCGGACTCCCTTGGCTACGATCTACCAACCTGACGATTGACTGGTCTCGACAGACGATCGACATCCCAGAATCCTGCGACCAATCCAAGGTTCTTTTTCAGGAACACAATGTTGCTACCTCCGAACATAGCGACCGATTCAAGAGACCCAGCTTCGACTGGACCCCACCACACCAAGTTAAGGTCAACTGTGTTGACCATGCCCGACTCTATGAATATCTTGACGAAGAAACGGAGAGTGAGTTTTGTCAGAGGGCTCACGACCATTATAGAATTGGCCGAATCCAATGGTGTGGATCGCAGTTCTACCCCCTCGGCTCTCCGGTCATCGCCAAGATCACCTCCGCTATGCAACTTGCACAAGCGGAATTCAACAAGAAACCCGAAGTCACCCTTCCAGCGGAGTATGAACAGTTCCGAAAGGTGTTTGAAGAACGACCAATCGGACAGCTCCCACCAGAACAGACTTACGACCACGAGATCAACCTTAAGGAAGGCTTCGAACCAAAGATCGGCAAGCTATATCCGCTATCTCCGCAAGAACGCGAAGCCACCAAAGCCTTCCTAGAAGAGAACCTCCGGTCCGGTGCTATCCGCCCCTCGAATTCCCCCCAAGCATCCCCATTCTTCTTCGTCCAGAAGAAAGAACTTGACGCCAACGGCAACCCAAAGCTCTGACCCTGCATGGACTATCGGAAGCTCAACGACCAGACTATCCGAGACACATATCCATTACCTCGGATTGAGGACCTCATCAACAAAGTGCAAGACGCTAAGGTCTTCACCAAGTTTGATGTCCGATGGGGTTACAACAACGTCCGAATCAAGGAAGGACACCAATGGAAAGGTGCCTTCCTCACTCACAAGGGCCTTTTTGAACCTATGGTTATGTTCTTCAGCATGACCAACTCCCCCGCCACGTTCCAACATTTCATGAATGACTCGTTTAGGGACATGATCTCCAAAAGCTGGCTCATCATCTATATGGATGATCTCCTCATTTTCTCCCCAGACGAACAGCTTCACACGGAACGGACTAAGAGAGTCCTCCAACGGATGGAAGAATTGGACCTCCATCTTCGGCTCTCCAAATGTTCCTTCGCCACCAACCAAGTGGATTATCTCGGCATGATCCTATCCCCTGGAAAACTCACCATGGATCCTGTCAAGCTTGATGGAATTACCTCCTGGCCTGCCCCGACCTCCGTCAAAGAAGTCCAATCTTTCCTTGGTTTTGCCAACTATTATCGGCAATTCATCCCAGACTACTCCACCATCGCCCGACCCCTCATAGACCTCACAAAGAAAACCCAACCCTGGCACTGGGACGAACCACAGGAAAATGCGTTCCTTCACCTGAAGGAACTCTTCCTTTCGAAACCTGTCCTTCGCCTCCCCGATCCCAGTGCACTGTTTGCCATCGTGACCGACGCCTCCGGTGTGGCCACGGGTGGTATCCTCCTTCAGACCGACGAGAACGGTGCTTGGCACCCTTGCTCGTACCTGTCCCAGTCGTTCTCCCCCACAGAACGCAACTACGATATTCATGACCGAGAACTCCTCGCTATCATCCGTGCGCTGAAATCTTGGCGTCACCTCCTCCACAGCTCTTCCTTGCCGGTTCAGGTCTTCACCGACCACAAGAACCTCACGTACTTCTGCGCCCCCCAGAATCTTAACCATTGACAAGCCCGCTGGTTGCTAGACCTCGCGGACTTTGACTACAAGATGATCCACGTCCCCGGTTCCCTCCTCGCCGGTCCGGACGCTCTGTCACGACGCCCGGACTTCCTTGCCCATACGCCGGACAATACTCAGATGGTCCTCCTCCCAGACTCCATCTTTGTCCGCCTCATTGATTCCGCCCTCCGGAACCATATTAAGTCCACATCAAAAGATGATCCCTTGTACCTCCAGACCCTCCAAGCCTTTGATGGCTCCATTCCCCCTGCCTTCCATTCCCGCCTTAGCGATTGGCAGCTTCACGAAGGCATCTTGACTTACCAGGGTCGAGTTTACATTCCCCCTGTCGCCGGACTGCATAAGTCCATCCTCCAACGATGTCATGATCATGAGTCGGCTGGTCACCCCGGTTTTCTGAAGACTCGGCAGCTTGTTGCGAGCGAGTTCTGGTGGCCTGGATTGGCCCAGTATGTTCGCAAGTATGTCAAGGGTTGCGCCTTGTGCCAGCAACACAAGGTCAACACCCACCCCATGACCCCTCCGCTCACCCCCAACAAGTCCACCGCCACCCGCCCTTTCCAACAGATTTCCTGTGACATGATCACGGATCTCCCTGAGTCAAACGGTTTCACGGCTGTAATAGTCTGGGCTGACTATGCATCTTCGAAGGGGGCTATTTTCTGCCCTACTACTAAGACCGCTACTGTGGAGAACATCGCCACACTCTATTTTAAGAAAGTCTACCCCAGATTCGGCCTCTACGAGAAGATCATCTCCGATCGAGGCCCTCAATTTGCTTCTCACTTCACAAAGGAACTTGGTAGGCTTCTCGGATGTTCCCTTGCGTTATCTACCGCGTATCACCCCCAGACTGATGGGGAAACCGAGCAGATCAATCAGGAACTCGAGACGTACCTACGGATCTTCGCGGGAAACAACCCCACCATGTGGGCTGATCGGCTGATCCACGCCGAATTCGCTCACAATCACCACCCCCATTCCGTCACCAGTAAATCCCTGTTTTACCTAATGATGGGATATGAACCTACTCCGATCCCCACTGTCCTCCCACTCACGGATCTTCCCGCCATGGAAGATCGTATCAAGGAACTCACAGCTGCCCGTCAAGAAGCCCTGGCTGCGCATGAACTAGCTAGGCAAGTCATGGCTTCCAGAAGCAAAAAGAATTTCACCCCGTTTGAGAAAGGTGATCAGGTCTGGCTCGAGGCCCGAAATTTGAAACGCAACCTGACTCACCCAAAATTCGCCCCGAAATGTGAAGGACCCTTTACCATTATAAAGGTATTGTCCCCGATCACATACCAACTCCGCCTCCCCAAGACGTGGAAAATACATCCGGTCTTCCACGCCTCGCTCCTCACCCCATACAAGGAAAACTCTGTGCATGGCCCCAACTTCCCATCACCACCGCCTGACCTTATCGATGGGGAAGAACAATACGAAATTGAAAAGATCGTATGACACCGGGGTTCCGCTGTCAACTAACAATTCCTCATCCGCTGGCATGGCTTTACCACCTCCGATGACACTTGGCTCCCGGAAAGGGAGTTCAAACATGCCCAAGCAGTCCTCCGAAGCTATAAGAAGCTTCACCCCAAGGTCTTCCCTCTTTAGAACTCTACGCGCTGGTCTCTACGTGAGAATCACCAACCGAGCTCTATCGTATCTGTCACACCCTGCAGCATGACTTACTCCCCGTCTACCGAGTCTTCCCTCACCGAGTCTTCCCTCACGTTCTCCAACTCTGATCTCCCCTCCCTCGAGGGAGTCGACGAGTCCTCCCCCCTCGCTCAGGAACTCTCTGTTCCTACGATCCACCCCCCTATGGTCCTTGCAGACGATTGCACCAGCACTGAAGCCACCCCCGGGTGGAACACCACACCACTCCCTTGGCCCTCTGTCCTCGACGAGGAAGAGAAACCCAAGACCATCCTGTCCATCAACGTACCCCGTTTCGCCTACACACTCCGATCAGACCCACTGTCATGCGAGTCTGGACAAATCCTTCAGACCCGTCTCAGAGATTCCCATTTGGCTGCCACTATGCAGGTCCACTTAGACGTAGACTCTCCCCTTGAATCATTGTA
>JBBPSV010001045.1:0-11464 GCA_038093795.1 Retiboletus fuscus
TCTTCTCTGGACACACGTCCGGAATATCCTTCCTCCTGGACCATTCCCTTCTGGCACTTCACCTCTGCCTCGAACCCTCTTTGGGGACGAACCCATCGCACCCCTCACCTTTCATACTACCTGGACTCCTCCATAGGAGCCAGGTTTGTTGTTCTTCACCGCAGCGTGTATGACTCATTTCATTTACCATTCATCAAGTCATGCTTCACCGTTTCCTTTAGAGATGTGCACCCCTCATCCATTCAGCACATCTCCTTTACTTAGCCATACCACAGCCGGTTCCCTTACTTAGATGCCTGGTCTGTGCGCACTCTTGACCCCTATACAATAGGCGCTCCACAGTCCCCTGTACCTTAGCTTAGTCTACCTGAATCACCGTATCCTCCTAGATTCATAGACTCACTGATAATCCCAACACCTTCATCTTGACTCTCGTCTGAAGGCCGTCTCGACCCTCGACCCAGCCGCCTACCCTGTAGCCTTAGAATGTGAGAACTTACCTTCTTGCACCTCCACTCATCTCTAGTAGTCCGCCACCTGGACTACTATAGCCAGAAGCCCTAGAAGGCGGCTTACCCTCAGGTCTATGCGCGACCCTGCCTGGGTCACATGTAACAACGGGGGACTGTGGAGCACCTATTATATAGGGGTCAAAAGTGCGCACAGACTGGGCGTCTAAGTAAGGGAACCGGCTGTGGTATGGCTAAGTAAAGGAGATGTGCTGAATGGATGAGGGGTGCACATCTCTAAAGGAAACGGTGAAGCATGACTCGATGAATGGTAAATGAAATGAGTCATACACGCCGCGGATCTGTCGATCAGGAAGCGTCCTGTCGATCAATGATCTCGGCTAAGCGAGAGAAGCATCGCCTTTGGTGGAAATAGAAGGGATGCGCGAGGCAAGGTTTTAAGAAAGGCTAAAGCTAAAGAAAGGCGTGTGCACCATTGTCAATGATGGGACTCGGATAGGAGATGTCCAGGGATATGTGAGTAATCCTACCGAGGGTCTGGCATAGGGTCCGGTCTGGAGGCCGGAGCTCAGCTGAGGAGCCGAGGGACTGGGGCGGGTTCTGTTAGGAGAACCGGTGGACTGGGGCCAAGGATGGAGGAGTCTGAGGGCAGTGTGCACGTTCGGGGTGAGGCCCAAAAGGGTCAGTGCATGGCATGGGTGTGAGGCCAGGCCAAGGAGAGGGTCCAAGGTTGGACTCGGCAGGGGAGGTTCTATGATGACGTCAGAGGACAGAGACAGGGGCGGTGCAGCGCACTGTCGGTTCATGAGTGGACTACATCAGGGATCTAGGCGAGGAGTCTAGGAGTGGACTGTTGGAGTCCCAGGCTGGGGCTAGAGACGGGGTCTCGGAGGGATGCTCAATTGGTGATGCTCACGAAGAGACCAGCGCTATGAGACTTAGGGGTTCCGGTCAGGCAGAACAGACTATGATCAGGGGAGAGCCAGGATGGGCTCGACGTGGGGACTAAGCAAAGGAGTGGATGGGCTGGCTGGCTGGGTGAGCCAGGACTGGGCTAAGCGAGGGTCAAGGTATGGCTAGGTAAGCCATGACTAGGACTGAGCGACAAAGGAGTGGGTGGGCTGGCTGGCTGGGTGAGCCAGGACTGGGCTAAGCGAGGGTCAAGGTATGACTAGGTAAGCCATGACTAGGACTGAGCGAAGGAAAAAGTATAGGGGCACGATAAATCGTAACACATTGCAGGCCTTTGTTACGCTTTGCCATAGGCTAGGCGTGATCTCAAAGGAGTCAAGCGGACTGCGAGTCGGAAGCTTGGACGATGCAAAGAACCTCTAGCCGTGGTGCTACTAGAGGGCTGCCCTTGCTCGAGGAAGCGAAGGGTGGACAAGGACTGAGGCGAGGTAGTCAGACAAAGTCCGTAAGAACTCGTTAGATTGAGAAGATCAAGCTTAGTGTTACAGGTCAAGTGCTACGGTTTAAATAGACGTGCCGTGGTAATCGAATGGAACAGAATGGAATGTTATAGAACAAGGATGAGTCAGATGTAGAACTTGGTAGAATGCTGGGGAACAATGGTGAGTCAGCGTTTACGAAGCATGGAAGTCAGGCGAATGTCTGAGAATGTTATGAGTAATACAGAGGTAAAAGATATCGTCGGGCGGGGCTCGAACAGCGAGACGACAGAGTTCAAGACAAAAGGTAAGCATAAGGTCAGGGAAAGCATAGTAGAAAGGTCGAGACTAGGGAAAATCGTAACAGCCTTGAAAGAATCAAACATGTTTCAAAGATAGAAATATACATGCATACAGTGATACACAACTTAATCTTGTTTTCCTCCTTTGCATGTTTCATCTGAGAAGCGGCCTGAAGAAGGCATCCAAGGGTAGGAGCCTTGTTCATGACAAGCGGGCCAATAAATGCATTGATGTCCCATGCTAGCAGTGCATCTGGGATGGTGTTATTGATGGTCCACATGAGCAAAGTCTTGATGTCCTCCATCTCCTTCATGATCCTTTCGGAAACAACATCTATGGCAAGTTGCTCTACCCAACATGTAATAGTGGAATGGCCACTCTTGTCCTCGAATATATGATCTAAGAGTTTGATGAGTTTTCCAGATGGATTTGCAAAGAAACCAGCCTTATGTTTAGCAAACTCAGGATTGTTTGACTGCAAAATGTGAAGGAGGAGGTCTAGGATTGATATTCAGCTATCATGAAGGATCGTTAACACTGTTCTGACTTGTTCATCCTGGCTGTTTTGTGAACTGAATGTGGATTCATCGTCAGAGTCCATGGTGTAGCAGGTACTTTCCAATCGTATATGAGGGCAGCTGGCAAGGTATGCCGAGCAGCTGGGTGTTACATTTTCCTTACATTTTCCTCGTCTGCTCCCTTGCTACTATGTTTTCCTTGACCCTATGCCTACCCTTGTCTCACACTCTGTTCATCTTGCTGTTCGAGCCCCGCCCGACAACATCTTTTTACCTCTGTATTACTCATGTTATGATTTGACCTGGCCCTATTCATTTCTTTCTTTTCTTTTACTTAGTTTAGTCTCGATGGATCACTATCCATCTCGTCTGGCGCTACCCAGACCACTCTCGTATGGCACGTAGGTCGATATTCCCACAGACCGCATCTCTTCTTCATTTCCGACTAATGACCCCACTGTCATCGTCGCTTCGGGCCGTTCCGGCTACTTCTTCGTTTCATGATAATCTTTGATAGACAGCTGCTTCTGATCGACACTGATCGACAGATCCGCAGCGGATGTGACTCGTTTCGACTCATCCCAAGCCCCTACGATTCCCTGAGCCACATCTCTCTTTATCCCTAGTTTACCCACCCCTTCTAAGGGCTTCCATGACCTTCCATGACTCGCGTATATAAATTGTAGTTTCTACGCTTGTATTCCTTAAGCTAGAGCTACTCAATCTAACCTTTGAGATAACTCCTACGCTCAATCTCCCAAGACCGGGATAAGACTCGTCCTCTTCGGACTCATCGTATCCTTCGATGCTGAGCATGCTCTTCGTGAGCAGATCCCTCGCCCAAAGGTCTTAGTCATACCATAGCGTCCTCGACGCTGGTACTCCCCAGTCCTAGAATCTCCCCTTGAGTCTGCGCTCGACCCTACCCGGGCCAAGCATAACAAAAGCTCTAGCTTTCCACGTCGCAGCTACCATCGAGTAGGCCCTCCTCCTCAGCCCGACCGCCACCAATCTCCACCTTGTGGAGAGCCACTGAATCACCGAATCCCGAGTCCTCAGCCTCAGAAACATCGGACTCAGAAGCCACTACTGAAGGCTCTGATAACCCTGACCTAGACCTCGAACTATGCTCTCCCACCGAGGAAGCAGAAGCACAAGAACTCGCTAGATTACTGTCCCACCAGCTTTCAGCCGGCGCAGTTATCCCTCATAACCCCACACCGCTGTCACCGACACCGATCGCTCAAAGCGGTCATATATTCCCAGCTACGGCACCCCCAGCCCCTCAGCCCCAGCCTCAGACTCCCGTTATGGGAACTAAGCCCACAGAAATCTGCCTCGGAGTCCCAGAAGACTTCGACGGAAACCTCATGAAAGCGAAGCCTTGGCTTCGTTCGGTACAACTGTACCTCTCGATCAATGCAGAGATATATAACGATGATGCTAGGTGAATCGCCTATGCACTCTCCTTCATGAAGAAAGGTACGGCATCCACATGGGCTGATACCTTCCGAGAATCCAAGATCTCCAGCAGAGGCTTCTCCCTTGGGAAGTGGTCCGACTTTGTCTCCGACTTCGAGGCCGTCTTCTCTCATTCAGAATTGGCCACTAATGCGCTCACTTGGCTAGCCACCAAGCGGATGATCTCCGGAAAGAAGGGCGAGTTCTCCCCTTCTCTGGCTAACTACACCGCCCAGTTCAGGTCCAAGGTATCTGTCGCAGGAGTAACCGATGAGTCGGTCTTAGTCTCTTATTACTCTGCGGGTATACCCGAGGAACTGATGTTTGACGTTCTCCGAATGGAGAAACCCCCCACTAAGGTCGCCGACTGGTATAAGAAGGTGGCCCTTTTTGACTCTCACCGCTGCCGAGCCCGAGGAATCACGCAGCAACACAAGAAACCCGGTACTTCGTATGTGCCGACTTATTCCAAGAAAGAAGAAAAAGACCCCGACGCCATGGACGTCGATGCCGTCCGTCTTCCCCCCAAGCTCACTGAAGCCGAACGGCAGAAGTGTTTCAAAGAAGGCCGTTGCCTCCAATGCCGCCAGACTGGCCATATGGCAAAGGAGTGCAAGGTTTACGATACACCCAAGAACTCCAAGAAGGCCCGCAAGGTGAAGAAGGATGATGTCCCTGAGCTAGCTGACTGCGAAGATGATGACGAAGTCAAGTCAGTAGCTAGAATCTCCTTCTCCCGCAAGGATTTTTAGAATGGAGGATCCCGTCAACGCGGACTCCTCCTAGATGTACCAATGTACTAGTATCGGAAACTCGCAAATCCATGCAGATTCCCGTTCAGCTCATCGTACCTGTGCACTCCCTCAAAGCCGTTGACACCCGCGCCCTGATCGACAGCAGCACCGATATATCATGCATCAACTGGGACTTCGTGCGAAAACACAAACTTCCCACCACGCAACTCTCGAAACCCATTCCCGTTCGGAACGTCGACCAATCCAGTAACTCTCACGGAGCCATCCGATTCACCTGTACCCTCTACACCAATACTGGAGGGATCACCCAGAAAGTTCTCTTCCACGTCATGTCCTGTGGAAGTGAAAACATAATTCTCGGACTCCCTTGGTTACGCGCCACCAACCCGACGATCAACTGGTTTAAACAGACGATCGACATCCCAGAATCCTGCAACCAATCCAAGATTCTTTTTCAGGAACACAATGTCGCTACCTCTGAGCATAGCAACCGATTCAAGAGACCCAGCTTCGACTGGACCCCACCACGCCAAGTTAAGGTCAATTGTGTTGACCACGCCCGACTCTACGAATATCTTGATGAAGAAACGGAGAATGAGTTCTGTCAGAGAGCTCACGATCATTACAGAATCGGCTGAATCCAACGGTGTGGATCGCGATTCTACCCCTTAGGCTCTCTGGTCATCGCCAAGATTACCTCCGCTATACAGCTTGCGCAAGCGGAATTCAACAAGAAACCCGAGGTCACCCTCCTAGCAGAGTACAAGCAGTTCCGAAAGGTGTTTGAAGAACGACCAATTGGACAACTCCCACCGGAATGGACATACGATCATGAGATCAACCTCAAAGAAGGCTTCGAACCCAAGATCGGCAAGCTATATCCGCTATCACCACGAGAACGCGAAGCCACCGAAGCCTTCTTAGAAGAGAACCTCCGGTCTGGTGCTATCCGCCCCTCGAACTCTCCCCAAGCATCCCCTTTCTTCTTCGTCCAGAAGAAAGAACTCGACGCCAACAGTAACCCAAAGCTTCGCCCCTGCATGGACTACCGGAAGCTGAATGATCAAATGATCCAGGATGCGTATCCTTTACCCCGGATCGAAGACCTTATTAACAAGGTGCAAGACGCTAAGGTCTTCACCAAGTTCGACGTCTGCTGGGGCTACAACAACGTCCGGATCAAGGAAGGACATCAATGGAAAGGCGCCTTCCTCACCCACAAGGGCCTCTTTGAACCCATGGTCATGTTCTTTGGCATGACTAATTCCCCCGCTACATTTCAACACTTCATGAATGATTCGTTTAGGGATATGATTTCTGAAGGGTGGCTCGTCATCTACATGGACGACCTCCTCATCTTCTCCCCCGACGAACAACTCCACACGGAATGAACCAAGCGAGTTCTCCAATGGATGGAAGAACTTGACCTTCACCTTCGCCTGTCCAAATGTTCCTTTGCCACGGAACAGGTGGACTACCTCGGCATGATCCTCTCCCCCGGAAGGCTCACTATGGACCCCGTCAAACTTGATGGCATCACCTCCTGGCCCGCCCCAACCTCTGTCAAGGAAGTTCGGTCATTCCTTGGATTTGCCAACTACTATCGGCAATTCATTCCAGACTACTCCACAATCGCTCGTCCACTCATTGATCTTACTAAGAAAACGCAACCCTGGCAATGGGGTGCATCACAAGAAGCTGCGTTCCTTCACCTGAAGGACCTCTTCCTTTCTAAGCCCGTCCTGCGCCTTCCCGACCCCAGCGCTCCGTTTGCCATTGTGACCGACGCCTCTGGCGTGGCCACAGGTGGCATTCTTTTGCAGACCGACGAGAACGGTGCTTGGCACCCGTGCTCGTATCTTTCCCAGTCATTCTCTCCCACTGAACGGAATTACGACATCCATGACCGCGAACTTCTCGCCATCATCCGTGCCTTGAAGTCCTGGTGTCACCTCCTCCATGGCTCCTCCTCGCCGGTTCAGGTCTTCACTGACCACAAAAACCTTACCTATTTCCGAGCCCCCCAGAACCTCAACCGTCGACAAGCCCGCTGGTTATTGGACCTCGCGGACTTCGACTACAAGATGATCCATGTTCCCGGTTCTCTCCTCGCCGGTCCTGATGCTCTCTCCCAATGTCCGGACTTCCTTGCTCATGCGCCGGACAACACCCAGATGGTCCTCCTCCCAGACTCTATCTTCGTCCGACTCATTGACTCCGCTCTCTGCGACCACATCCAGACTACGTCAAAGGATGATCCCCTATTCCTGCAAACCCTCCAGGCCTTTGACGGCTCTATCCCCACCGCCTTTCGCTCCCGCCTCAGCGATTGGCAACTTCACGAGGGCGTCCTCACCTACCAAGGATGCATCTATATTCCCCCTGTCACCGGACTGCGTGAGTCCATTCTTCAGCGCTGTCACGATCATGTGTCCGCTGGTCACCCGGGGTTCCTTAAAACCCGACAGCTCGTTGTGAGTGAGTTCTGGTGGCCTGGTTTGGCCCAGTATGTTCGCAAGTATGTTGAAGGTTGTGCCCTTTGCCAGCAGCACAAGGTCAACACCCATCCCACGACTCCCCCACTCACCCCTAACAAATCCACCGCCACCCGTCCCTTCCAACAGATCTCCTGTGACATGATCACGAATCTCCCCGAGTCCAACGGTTTCACGGCTGTTATAGTCTGGGCCGACTACGCATCTTCGAAGGGGGCTATTTTCTGCCCTGCCACTAAAACGGCTACTGCGGAGGACGTTGCCGTCCTCTATTTCAAAAAGGTTTACCCTAGATTCGGCCTCTATGAGAAGATCATCTTGGATCGAGGCCCTCAATTTGCTTCTCGCTTCGCAAAGGAACTCGGTAGGATTCTCGGATGTTCCCTTGCGTTATCCACTGCATATCACCCCCAGACTGATGGGAAAACCAAGCGGATCAATCAGGAACTCGAAACTTATCTACGGATCTTTGCGGGGAACAACCCCACCACGTGGGCCGATCGGCTGATCCACGCCGAATTTGCCCACAATCACCACCCTCATTCCGTCACCGGTAAATCCCTGTTTTACCTAATGATGGGATATGAACCTACTCCGGTCCCCACCGTCCTCCCACTTACAGATCTACCCGCTGTGGAAGATCGTATCAAGGAACTCACCACCGCCCGCCAGGAAGCCCTTGCTGCGCACGAACTAGCTAGGCAAGTCATGGCGTCTCGGAACAAAAAGAATTTCACCCCGTTCGAAAAAGGCGACCAAGTCTGGCTCGAAGCCAGAAATTTGAAACGAAACTTGACTCACCCGAAGTTCACTCCGAAACGTGAAGGGCCTTTTACCATTGTCAAGGTATTGTCCCCGATCACGTATCAACTCCACCTCCCTAAGACATGGAGAATACATCCGGTCTTCCATGCCTCGCTCCTTACCCCATACAAGGAAAACTCCGTGCATGGCCCCAACTTCCCATCCCCTCCGCCTGACCTTATCGATGGTGAAGAACAATACGAAATTGAAAAGATCGTACGACACCGGGGTTCCGCTGTCAACAGACAGTTCCTTGTCCACTGGCATGGCTTCACCGCCTCTGATGACACCTGGCTCCCAGAACGGGAGTTCAAACATGCCCAAGCAATCCTTCGAAGCTATAAGAAGCTTCACCCCAAGGTCTTCCCTCCTTAGAACTCTACACACTGGTCTCTACGTGAGAATCACCAACCGAGTCCTAAACAACCTTTATACCTTTCATAACATGTCTTACTCCCCGTCGACCGAATCTTCTCTTACCGAGTCCTCTCTTACCTTCACCGACTCTGCTCTTCCCTCCCTAGAGGGAGTCGATGATTCATCTCCTTTAACCCAAGAGCTCTCTGTCCCCACCATACACCCTCCGATGGTTCTCGCCGATGATTTCTCTAGTAACTCAGCCACCCCCGGATGGAACACCGCACCACTCCCTTGGCCTTCTGTCCTCGATGAGGAAGAAAAGCCCAAGACTATTCTTTCCGTCAATGTACCCCACTTCGCCTACACCCTCCGATCAGACCCGCTGTTGTGCGAGTCCGGTCGACTCCTCCAGACCTGGCTCCGAGACTCCCGTTTGGCCGCTACTATGCAGGCCCACTTAGATGTAGACTCCCCCTTAGAATCTTTGTACTTAGCCTTTTTACAGGTCTCTCGTCTCGACCCCATCGCTTCTTGTACCTCCGCCAATGCCCAGTCGGAGTTTTTCTCCACCCAACTCCGTCTTGTAGCCCGCCGCATCCGCTTGTATCTCCTATCTGCCATGCACCAGCTTGATATGCTGGACTTCGTCGCTGACATTGAACGCTACTCGCAGGACCTTGCCAGGGCAGGTCTCCCTCCCCCTCCCGTTCGACCCATACTCCCAGTCAAAGCCATTTTAGTCCCTTCGCCGGCTGAGCCCACTGCTCCGACGCCGTCTGCGTCGTCATCCCCGTTATCCCCTAGCGAAGTGAACCTAATCGATCGACTTGAACGGGTTCACCTCATGAACGAAGGTGAGATCAGTCTCAGTCCCGACCACCCCCTTTACAATGCGTCCTGCTTTCACTGTCACCGCCTTGGACACTGGTGCATCGATTGCCCAGAGTACAAGTGCCCGTTCTGTCTCCACATGCACCCCGGACACATTCAGAATCAGTGCCCACTCTGCCACCGTCCCCGCCCAGTCACTCCATCCACATCATCCCAATCTTCCAGTTCCTCGCGTTCCTCGCGAAGGTCGCACCGTCCACGACCTCGCCCGCTTGCGTCCCGAATTCAGGACGAACCGGAGCTTGACTTTACAGACGACGTGTGGGACGACACGGCCTATGCCAACGTCACTGGTTCCCCCAATGGGGGCTACATCAACCTCTAGATATCCTCAAGCGGCATTGAGGAGCATAAGAAGGGGGTAATGTTACGATTTGACCTGGCCCTATTCATTTCTTTCTTTTCTTTTACTTAGTTTAGTCTTGATGGATCACTATCCATCTCGTCTGGTGCTACCCAGACCACTCTCGTATGGCACGTAGGTCAATATTCCCACAGACCGCATCTCTTCTTCATTTCCGACTAATGACCCCGCTGTCATCGTCGCTTCGGGCCATTCCAGCTACTTCTTCGTTTCATGATAATCTTTGATAGACAGCTGCTTCTGATCGACACTGATCGACAGATCCGTAGCAGATGTGACTCGTTTCAACTCATCCCGAGCCCCTACGATTCCCCGAGCCACATCTCTCTTTATCCCTAGTTTACCCGCCCCTTCTAAGGGCTTCCATGACCTTCCATGACTCGCATATATAAACCGTAGTTTCTACGCTTGTATTCCTTAAGCTAGAGCTACTCAATCTAACCTTTTAGATAACTCCTACGCTCAATCTCCCAAGACCGGGATAAGACTCATCCTCTTCAGACTCATCGTATCCTTCGACGCTGAGCGTGCTCTTCGTGAGCAGATCCCTCGCCCAAAGGTCTTAGTCGTACCGTAGCGTCCTCGACGCTGGTACTCCCCAGTCCTAGAATCTCCCCTTGAGTCTGCGCTCAACCCTACCCGGGCCAAGTGTAACAACTCATATGTTCTCCAACGTTCCCTCAGCTTCCATGCCTCATGACCGCTGACTCCTCTTTGTTCTTCAGTGTTCTATCACTGACTCACCTTTGTTCTATCGCTGACTCACCATTGTTCTTCGGTGCTCTATCAAGTTCTATGCTTAACTCATTATTGTTCCACAACGTTCTATTCGCTACCATGGCTCGCCTATTTAAACCATAGTACTCAACCTGTAACTCTAAGCTTGATCTTCTCAATCTAACAAGTTCTTGCGGACTTCGTCTGACTCTCTCGCCTTCGTCCTTGTCCACCCTTCACTTCTATAAGTAAGGGCAGCCCTCTAGTAGCACCATGGCTAGAGGTTCTTCGCGTCATCCAAGCTTCCAACTCCTTGTCCACTTGACTCCTTTGAGATCACACTTAGCCTACGGCAAAGCATAACACTGGGATTAGTTACATGTTATCTACAAACTAACTACATGCCGGTATGATGCCAAGAGATCTAAGATCAGGAAAGGTCCAGGGATGGACAAAGCAGTCATGTTACTGTGGGAGCTTGCTCATCCCCTTTGCACCACAATGAGTTTTACCAGTCCGTCTATTGATGGAATGCTTTGCCTCAGCATTTCCTCTTTTGGATGGGCTGGTTACCAGTCTAATAAGTTTCAGGAAGCGCCTGCTTCAATGTTAGTCTGAACATTTCCTAAAATGGAACATCAGGTTTCGCCAGCGAGACTAGCCTGAAATCGTAGCAGCACGTACACACCAAGTCCCTGACTCCCAGGCATGATATTTGGTAGAACTTACAGTGACCTCAAAAACCCTTTCCATAACTAACCTTGACAGCAGTGCGCGAAGCGCACTGCCAGACACTGTGGGAATTTCACTTAGCTTTGGTGGGGTTATAAATAGTACTCACTCTTGGCTACAAATATGCCCCCTAGGTCATGTGATTCAGTTTACATACCATTGAGATACATTCCTTATAAAACAGCCATGTCATGGAAAGGGTT
>JBBPSV010001046.1:0-11460 GCA_038093795.1 Retiboletus fuscus
GCAAGCCATATGCACAGTACTAGCCGGAGAGTATGGAATTTATACCTCATTTGCAAATGCAAGGACTGAAAACGTAGATCTAGGTTGGTATATAGTATTGGAAAGAACCTATAGCCTGAGCTCACCGGAGTCATATCCGACGGCAGTAATAATGGCAACTGCGATAAATTTGTGTTATTGATCTCCCAAACGTGAGAATGAGCATACGAGACACGTAATCATTCCGCTGGATGCTGGTCAGCGCCAGTTGCGGGGACGAAGACATGATCTTGGTGCATGTGCGCTAATAAGAGACAATTGCACCTGCGGAAGACAGAAGATGGGTATTTATGACAGCAGAAAGGCCTCACTGGTCTAAAATTTATACGAGAGTCGAATTCATTGTCAACTAAAGAAATCTGTCATAATCTTTCGAGGCGGAATAAAATAGACTGGCACTGCTCCTCGCGACCCAATCCCTGGCGCCGTTTACTTAATTCCTTGTCACGTATATCACGTTCGCATTCATTCGCAAGGAATCCTTGGACCGTAAGTACATGCACTTTTGCGGCGGAATTGCCCAAGGTTTGACGACTGGTTTGACGACTACGTGGGCATCCATCCCGACTCAAGGTCTCACCCAGTGTACATTTCCGTTATCTTCAGCTACCTTTAAGGGTGTCTTCTTCTGTCAGGGCTGAGGATTCACCGCACTTCTCCTCGACTCTAAGACTGTCCGATGCGTACGCATGCCCAATGTTCTCACCTGCCAGTACCAACAAATCTCTAAACAGACCCTACCATGCAGCTCAAGTCCCCCGTTGTATTTGAGCCAGAGCTTGGACCAATAGGCAAGGGGATGACCGATGACCCCTCAAATCAGTTTGTCGAACTGACTCCATTCATCGCGGTTGGAGAGACCGGAATGGGAAGAAGCCGATCAGGCCCTCCCTCTGCATGCGCGAGCTGTATGTTTTTGTCTATCGTTCCGAGCCCGAGGCTTGCCATGGTGCGACGGATGGACGCTGTCGTCACCATGGGCAGCGTCAGGTTACGCCCACCCTGACTCCACTACGTTCCTGTATGCTAGTAAAAGCCGGGTTGTATTAGCGCAGACGTGGCATGGCGGTGTTTGTACGAGTGGGTTCGAGAAAGGAGATCATGGCGTTGGCGGCTACATTTGACCTCGGAACGCTTTCATGTCCACCCGCCATCTTTTCCTGTGGTTGTGACATCAACGCATACAGGATGGGCATCCTCACGGAAGCTATGATAAGCCCGTCCGTGCGCGATCGCGACGAGGATGCTACCAGGTTCTGAGGTCACTGGTGGTGAAATCTTCCAGTTGTAATTTGTCACGCACCATATGAAAGACGACAGAAATATTGATGTCGACGACATGACACGCTCGCCCGCTGACGTGTTCCGACCTAGTGGCACCTAGTCCTTGAGTGTTTCCGTGAGACATGTCTTCGTCGACTACAGGTAAAGCACCGTCAAGGATGTCTGCGACAATCGGATGTCAAAGACGTCGCATGCACCGAAAGGCTCCTGACGCTTGACGTGATGTCGACATTCATCGTCGTCCGTAAAGATGGACCGTGAAACGCGTCGTGAGACCTCACTCCAAAGGCAAACGCTCCTGCAACGATGTCCGAGGGAGACTCAACAGTGCTCAGTTGCACAATTGCAGACTAGATTGCTTCGTCCGGGTACTCGTGCCATCTCTGCGCGAAAACTTGGGTGAGCGCAATTCGGAGGGCCATCGTATTTGCACAGGAGGTACTGTTGGACCAGGTATGATGGGATAGTTAGTATCGTAAGGAAGTGGGACGACGAGAGGGGGGCTGCGTCCGGGCAGACCGTGGAGATTTCTGCAAGTACGTGGAGAGGGACGCTGTGGAAGGTCACTGATGGAGATTCTAATCGAAACTTGACGAGCGTCATACCTTGTAGCCCCAGTTTGATCACGCATGTGGGTTGGGCGCTGGCGGCAGTGTCGAGACCCAATTTGTCAAGCTGGGCATGATATAGGTGTCCGGTGGGTTCGGTGTGGATGTATTCTCTGCGGTGCACTGCCCGGGGTGGGTGCATGGGGTCGCATGCTAAGATAGCACAAAAGGTAGAGAGAACTCTACGCGGTATGTCATCTGCTCTGTTAATACATGGCCAACGAGAAGATGATGAACACTGACGATCCAGGGGGAGAGAGGGGAGGGAGGGGAAGTTGAACCGATGCCTTACAGGGCGGTCACCTGGGTAGGGGGTTACGGTCCAAGCATGAACGGTTGAGCTGCTGAAATGTCTCTGCGGGCAGCTCACGCTGTCTCAGTCCCGCCATCTTCTACTTTGCATCACATTGAAGCACTGGGAAAGCGCAAATATTGCACGCTCTGTATTCTCCGCCACTGGCCACAAAGATGAGACGGTGCGCACGGTGATCACTGACAAGTTCGCGAAGTTGGAAAAGGCGCTGTGAGTTATGCAGATATTGCGTAAAAGTTGGCAGGGTGGATTTGGCAGCCAAAGGGTAAGTGTAGTTTATCTTTCATCCGCGGCCACCGTCTTGCATACGCCAACTCGTTGCTGAAGAAGGAAGGCCACTTGACGTTGGTAACTAAAGGCGGTGGATGGGTGGGGACACAGAACCCGGTACTTACTATGTAGGGCTCCTGCACTTGCACAAGTAGCTCCAGCTCAGCTCCTTCCACCTAATCGAGGATGAGGGAGAATGCCTTGCCCCTGCGGGCAAGTGTATGTTCTGGAACAAAACAGGGAGCTGCAGTGTGATTTCTCCATAGTGACGAGTCAAAAGAGCGAAATCTGTGTCACGTGGTTGTCGAACCCAAAAATGATGCTTCCGATCTCATCACTGCCATCGGGATCGTTCTTGATCAATCAAAGAGAGGTTCTATATTCGCGGGGCAATCATCACTCGATCTGACTAGATGGAATTCGACCACGCCCATTTACTTCAAGAGCTTCAAGTTGGTAAGGAAGTATGGTTCGACTTAATGTCCCTTCGTCGCAGTAGGTACAGTCATTGCCATGTTTGAGTCCCAGTGCCTCCGACCCATACCCCTTGAAAACGTTCAGAGAGAGCCTATGAGCTGGCTGCAGCACCCAATCATTCCTCGCAAACTCAAAGTGTCAGGATCTACATATCCTACTTCATAAGCCTATTTACCCGAAACAGTATTCTGGATCTTACTCGGGACGCATACATGTTTGAATTTGAGGAGTGAAGGTCAGACACATTGCGGTGTAGAAGAACCATCAGAGAGCACGGGATAAAGGCGCATATCCCCTATGCTGGCCGCGTCCGCACACGCCCAACCTTTATCAGTGCTATCTCCTCGACGTCCTCCAGCTCCTTGTTTTGCGCAATACCCTCGAACGCTATCGTCGTCCCGCCAGCGCTGCTACCGGATCGCGCCGATAAACCGAACCCAGTGTCGATACTGCTCCCAGTGCTGGCTTTAGTACCACGGGCATACAATTCTCGGATGCTCAGGACGAATCGAGGGGTGAGAGTATATGCGGGGACGAGTTCTACAGGGAGATACAGTATCATCTGCCATCCCGTCGGAAGCATGTCCAAGAAAGTCAATAAATTGATGAGGTTAAGGAGGAAGAATCTGTGATGGAATTTATTGTGTGGCAGCGAAGGATATGTGGAACGGGGACGTACGCAAAGAAGTAGAGGATACCCTGCCTGACGAGCAAGTTCATATACCGATTGAGTTGCCATTGCATTGTCGAGCGATACATTTGAAGCGACCTCTTCAAAAACTGGACGCTTGCGAGCATGCACAACACTGCACCATATATCATTTGCACGATGATAACTGCTTTCGTCCAGGTCTGTGTGAGTGGGGTGTACCTCCCTGTGCAAATTGAGAAATCCAGTACTTGGACTGCTGCCACTGTACAATAGCAAACAAGTGGAGCGAAGTGGACAGCCCGTCAGCGCGGTACACATTTTATGCAGTGAGCATCTACAAACCTGACAGATACTTTGGATCACTGTCAAGGGCAAAGAGCAGGAAGGTAGATCCAATCTCCAGGGAATACAACATAAGGAGTCCAATGAGGATTACCCTCGATCGATTGTACATAGCCCATGTGCGGAGGATCATCACGACTGCAGTCGCCATCTTAATTTGCCTCTTTTCAAAGTGAACAACGCGAGAACTCACAGTCGGCCGCACCTAAAAAGAGAAGGTATGTCCAAAAATGGATGATAACCATTATTTCACCTTCGAGCGTCAATAATAGAGTGGACAAGGAAATCTTTGGATGGGTGTGCTCACAACTGTTTAACAAATATCAGTCGTGTCAGTAAACCCCAGCAATGAGAGGCTGAATACTCACGTCTATGAATCCATATGTCAGTAAGCTCGTTATTCATCTGCGTCAGAGGAAAAATACCTTTGTGCCAGCAGAGCCACTGGGTACGAAACTACTTCCCCCTTGTGGTAGGGTCACATTTCGATCAATCTCGTGTTTCGAATGTCAAACATACCGAGGCAAATTGTTCTGATAAACCATATGCAGTTAGCAGTTAGCCTTTGTGTTACAATAAACTCACATTAGAGCACAGAGGCCAGCATAACGAATCTAAAAAAAACTATTAGCCTGCTGCAAGCCGTGATACTAATGGGCCAGTAAGGTCGATACACACAAAAATGAACAAGATTGACACCCAGGTCCAAGGTTTGTTCTGTGGTCCCGTCAGGAACATGTCGCATTCATAAATGGTTTCTCCTGACCCAGATGTATTCTATCTACATGCATTATCGACGACAACGACAACGTCAGTGAATAATTTTGGTGGAGACTATGTGAGACCATACCTCTTTCGAAATCGTAAGGACTGACAATAAAAATTGAGTACTTTTATTCGAACATAAGTCCATAACTCACCATAATCATATCCCACAGCAGTAATGATAGCAACTGTGGTAATCCTGTCACTGATATTGAT
Organism: Retiboletus fuscus; assembly: GCA_038093795.1. Lineage (NCBI taxonomy): Eukaryota > Fungi > Basidiomycota > Agaricomycetes > Boletales > Boletaceae > Retiboletus > Retiboletus fuscus. The sequence continues at coordinate 4,967 of JBBPSV010001046.1, forward strand.
CTCCCACAAGCGAAAATGGGCATACGGATTACATAGTCAAATTGCTGAACGATAATCGCCGTCTCCAGAGCAGAAGACATGATCCTGATAAATGTGCAGTAAGAGACAATTGAGGGTGCAACAGGAAGGAAGAAGGTATTGCTAGGACGGCAGAAAGAGATAAAGGGGGAAACTGACATGTTTATAGGAGAGTAGCACTCATTGTCAGAGATTGGCTCCGATCAACTCACGTTATCGGCGCTGAACGTTGTTCGTTTGTGGAGTCGGCTAATTACACTACGTAAGTGGCGGTCGGAAGGGCCATACTACTGCGCTATATGGCTGTTCGACACACGTAATATTGGATCCTCTTTATCGCCACACTGCCGCCAAGTCGATGGTTCAAGTTGTTCTCCAGTCGTCTCACATTCATATGGATGGCGATTCCAATCATTGGCCGTGTTGGGATGGGCACAATGCCATGTCAATTTGCAACCACTGACAGTGTCGGATTTATGATGGCTCACAAACCTATGTGTTCATGTAACGTAACGTGCGTCACGGATGTTGGTGTGTGCGAGGACCGTGGCTGCAATGTTTGTGTGCGAAGAGGAAATGCTCGGGTGGCGGTCAGGGCCCGTTTGCTCGCCCATCGGGCACCCCTCTCCTAGTAGGACCGGGGTCAGGGCATGGAATGCTAGGGAGCACCATCTACGGTACCAGTAGGGCGTCAGATATACCTGGCATGCAGGTACAGGTGCTGCGGGCACATAGGGCCTTTTCGGAATCCCAGTACACCTTTGCGCTGCCATGCAATCCCCACAACAGAACCATTCCGCTGTAGGATCTGCTCTCCGTCATCCAAGAATTCGATGAACGACACAGGCGTGCAGTTAGCTGCATGCACAAATTTCAATGTCATGACTTACACGCAGTACTGATCCTTATTATTACCAGCCGAAATGACATCCCAGAGCGTTTTGTCAGTGGTCTATCGACTGTACGATGCCCTGTGCCATCATGCACACTATCGCCTTCATTGTGACCTTTACCACAGTGGAAGATAATCCCATCTGCCGAAGTAAACAAACTTTTGAAACCATCATGACCTTGAGTTCGCCTTCTTGAACCCTATTGAAATACGATCACAAAGTAGTTTCCTGTAGGCAGCCCCTTAAGTACGAAGACAGCATTTCTTCTACAGCGGTGGATGTAAAGGATGGACATGCCATGTGATGGGTCGAGGGAAGAGAAAGGGTGATAGGTGTGGTTTGCTGAGGCAGGAGGGACGAACACCCGCACGACGGTGGGATGGGGTGCGGAGGCTGTCCGACAATGGATGGTAGTCAGGGAACAAGTGGGTTGCTGCGAGCGCCGGGCGTTGGTGATACGATTTTCAATGGCATGGCAGGGGGGACTAGCAGCTGTCAGGCTTGCCGGGGTAATCATGCAGCACTCCCGAACCTGAATTCAAGTTTTGCGGGTACGTGATCCAGTGATATTGTGGATACAGCGGCTGTCACGGAGAACGTTCAGTTCCCCATCTTCTGTCACTTATGTATATAATTACTGTTACTCTGGGCGCATACATGTGTGAGGAACGAAGTTCGGATAAACTGCAGTGCGGAATGGCCATCAGAAACTTGTACGGGACACAGGCCCACATCCTCTATGCTGGTTGAGTCTTCACACTCCTAACCTCCATCAGTACTATCTCCTCAACGTCCTCCAGCTCCATATTTTGCACAATATCCTCGAACGCCATCGCTGTCCTGCTGCCAGATTGCCCTGATAAACCGAACCCAGTGTCGATCCCACCCCCACTGCTGCCTTGAGTACCATGGGCATACAATTCTCGTATGCTCAGGATGAATCGAGGGGCGAGAGTATACACAGGTACAAGCTCTATGGTGCGGTACACTATCGTCTGCCATCCTCCCGCTGGAAGCATGTTCAACCAAGCCAATAGACTAAGGATGTTAAGGAGGAAGAATCTATGATAAAATTTACCATGAGCTCTCCATGGCAGCGGAGGATAGGTGAGGGAAGGGCGAAATGGAAACGTACGCAAAGAAGTAGACAACACCCTGCCTGACGAGTAGGTTCATGTACCGATTGAGTTGCCACCGCTTTGTCACATGGTACATTTGAAGTGACGTCCTCATGAACTGGACACTCCCGATTATGCATAACACTGCGCCATATATCATTTGCACAATGGTAACTGCATTCGTCCAGGTCTGTGTCAGTGAGGTGTAACCCCCTGTGCAAAGTGAGAGGTCCAGTACTTGGACCATTCCCGCTGTGCAACGGAAAACAAGTGGGATGTAGCAGACAGCTCGTCAGTGTAGTGCACCTTTCATGCAGCGAGCATCATAATCGACAAACCTGATAGATACTTAGGATCGCTGTCAATGACAAAGAGGATGAAGCTGCATACAATCTCCAGGGAAAACAATGTCAGGAGCGCAATGAGGACCACCCTTGATAAATTATACATTGCCCATGTTCACAGGACCATCATGACTGCATCCACCATCTTAATTTGACTCTTCTGAAAGTGACCAGCATAAGAACTCACAATCGGCTGCACCCAAAAAGAGAAGGAATGACCAAAAATGCATGATAGCCATTATTTCACCTTCGAAGCATCAACAATCAGGGAAATCCTTGGATCATCAGGTGTGCTCACAACTATTTGATAAATATTACTCGTGTCGGCAAGCCCCAGCAGTGAGGAAGGTCAAATAATTACATCTATGGTACATAGTTCAGTAAGCTCATTGGTCACTTGTGTCAGAGGGAAAATACCTTTGCACCAGCAGGGCTGCTGGGAAGGAAACTACTTCCCGCTTGGGGCAGGGTCACCGCTCAATCAATCCCACATTTTGAATGTCAAACACACCAAGGCAAAACATTCTGATAGCTGTTTGCAGTTAGCATTTAGGTTGTGTGTTACAATAGACTTACACAAGAGAGCAGAAGCCACAATAACGAATCTACAACAATGATTAGCTTGCCGCAGGTCACAATAATGTGCAGACAAGTCCGATACACACAAGAATGAACAGCATTGACACCCAAGTCCAGGGTTTGCTCTGTGGTTTTGTCAGGAATGCGTCACATCATAAAAGGCTGTTTGCAGAACCCAGATGTGTTCTATCTACAGGGATTACCAATGGTGAACACCTTGTGAATAACTTTAGTGGGGACTACGTAAAACCATACTTCTTTTGAAAATGTGAGAACTGACAATGAAATTTGAGTGCTTGTATTCGAACATAAACAAATAACTCACTATAATCATATCCTACAGCAGTAATGATAGCAACTGCAATAATAGTGATTTTGATCTCCCAAAAGCTTGAACGAGGATGGGCATATGGATTACATAGTCGAATTCCTGAATGGTAATCGCCGTCTGCTGAGCAGAAGACATAGTCTTGATAAACGTGCGGTAAGGGACAATTGCGAGTGCAACAGGCAGGAAGAAGGTATTGCTAGGACGATAGAAGGAGTTGGAAGGGAACACGTACTTATAGGAGAGGCTCCGATCAGTTCACATTACCGGCGCTGATATATTGTAGTACCATCCTGGCGCAATGGCCCATACCTTTTGTGACGATCATTCTCTTTGTCAGTGAGGCACATATCACATTGTTGATGTCCGTTAGGCCAGGATTCTGAAGTCCGTTAATTTATGCTGCGTATGTGGCGGTCGCACGGGCCATCACAATAGTACTGCCTTAAATGGATCCTCTTAAGCCACACTTCCACCAAAACACTATCGGACTTTGGGCTGGAGCCCGGTATCAATAGTTGCTTTCGCCTTCGTATAGGTGATGGTTCCAATGGCCATGATGCATGATGCCCGATGGACCAGGCTGGGAGGTGGTTTGCTCCAAGTGGCATGCCGGGGATGGTGGTCGCTATGCAAGCTATGTCGAAAGGTAATCACCCTTGCCGAAGAATGCAACTGTTGAAACCATCGTAACCTTGAGCCCGTCTTGTTGAACTTCCTCGGAATGTGCTCACTAGACGAATCGATATCAAAGACCACGCTACCTTTTTTTTTCCACAGGTGCAATTCACGTCGAGGGGCACGGATATGGATCACGACAAACTTGTCTCGAAATTGGGAACCGGCGCATGTCAAAACATCGTCTCCGCTACCGGCTCAGCCGCCCCTAGTCTTCTACGACGGTGGTTGTAAGGAGTGACATTCTATGTGATTGGTGGGTCGAGGGAAGAGGAGTGACGATGAGAGTGGTGGTTTGTCGAGGCGGTGGGAAGGAACACTCTCACAATGCTGTGGTGGGGGACAGAGGCTGTCCGCCAAAGGATGGTAATCAGGGAACAAGTGAGCTGCTGCGGGCGTTGGCGGTACGGTCTTCAATGACATGGCACTGGAGGTAGCAGCTGTCTGAATCAGGCTTGCTGAGATGCCAATCATGCAACACTTCCGAATCTGCCGAACTTGGGTTTTACGCGCAAGTGTTCCGATGATTTCGTGGATATGAGGTTTGGTTCCCCATCTTCTCTATCACCTATTTCGTGCATGCGCTCCGCCTTGTCTATAAATGGATTTTGAAACAGAAACGTCAGGTTCGCTAGAAAATCGCGATGCAAACCAACACGAGCGCATTGGTGGCAAAAACAGAGAAATCAAGTCCGTCATAGCATCCAGAACACAGCCCCTCTCCCCACGAAGTCCGATCCGATCATGATCATGAAACCCAGTCATGCCTCCAGTTCTCGCCCCCCACACACGCACATCGTCCGTCATCCCCCACACCCAGCACTAAGACTGACCAAGCCCATGATCGCGCTCTCGATGAGCGACATCCACAGCTGGGATCATCGGGGGACCAGGTCACCAGCCGTCGACGACGACAATGACGAAACGAAATCAATCAGATCCACCAACGGTCCAAACCTCATCTAAACCCCTTCCGCACCGAACTGCGTCGCAGCCGATCCCCAGAGACCGACAGCACACACGAACGCGACTCATAATATCATAAAGGTGGCCAACGCGAGCGGCGAGAACGCACGAAAGTGGTATTTCATCACGGAGTACCCACACAGAAGTGGGACCAGTAAGAGCGTGGAGAAGAGACAGGAGACTGTCGCTGTTCGAACGTCGCGACATGGTGTCGGCATGGCAGGGTTAGGTCAGGTCAGCTGGGGTCCACAACGGTCAGAAAAGATGGTTCACCGATGGGGGACAAGACCAAGGCGTTCGTCAGGGAGGTCTCAACATGCGAGTCCAGAACATATCCTATTCTGATCACCATCAGGCATCCTGTTCGACCCAATTGTGACACAGAGAAAGAGGCACACCGAGGTGGATCGGGACAGTTCCCCTAGTGTTATAGCACCATCTCCACACTCCGAATCGCACTCCGGCAGGGACGGAAATATCTGTGAAGTAAAAGGTACTTATTAGAGGGACAGAGGATGTCGTAAACAACCTGCGGGGAAATCATATCAGATGATTTCGAAACGTGTAATGAAAGGATGCTTACAGTAGCATGGATGATCCAAACACGAGGAAAAATACCACTCACAGCGAGCGCAGTCCTGCAAGTACAAGGACATCTTCACACCTTGATGTCAATGACGATTGCATGAACTGGTATAGGAATATTGAATTCCGCCTGGGGAGAGGATTAAATGGTCAGTTTGGCTACAATAGAGCCCTCCTCAGCAGTTAAATCCAAGAAATGACCATAGTTCCTATGACTCGGGAAGGTGGAAGATAGATTAGAACAGATCGTGTCCCAGGTTCGTTCATCCGAAGGGCCTGGAGGTGTTAGCACTCCCACGAAGAAGGAATAGAAAGTCTTGAATTGATGGAAGGAATATGAGTACATCGCTGATAGAAACATGGAAAACACACCCTGGCCAAGCAGGTAAAGGAAAAGGTTAATAACCGAGATAGCAAAGGGAGTAAGCAAGACCTGACATGATTCCGCGCTAATGATAGGAATCACATTGTATTAACAATGACAAAGAAATTGGCGTTCAAAGACACGTTGAACGTGCCACCTGCACAAGAAATCAAGCGAGAAAACCAGATAATAACGATAGAAACTTGACCAACACGTCGTGAAAATTAGATAAATAGCAGTACGTGGGGATCCCCATGGCACAAGCATTCGTAAATCATGCGCATGGAATTGGTTCCATGCATTGCCGCGACATATGAAGACAACTGAATAGATTACTGCCACCGCCGCTGCTGCCGCCGTCCAGCCGGATGTGTGGCCATCACTGAATTTGGAACATTCTGATAATACTATATAAGGTCATTATAAGCTTCACAATTGCAATAATCTCAATAATTATTATTATCCAAAAGATAATCAAAGGTAATCAAATATACAGGTCAAGAGTGATTAATAATGACTGTAAAGTTTATGTTGGAATATATTAGCTACCAATTCTTTGTGTAAGTTGCAATTTACAAATACTATTGGAGGTGAATACAATACAATTGTTAATTTGTAAAG
>JBBPSV010001047.1:0-11457 GCA_038093795.1 Retiboletus fuscus
ATGTCGACCAATCTAGCAACTCCCACGGAGCCATCCGCTTCACCTGTACCCTCTACGCTAACACTGGAGGGATTACCCAGAAAGTTCTCTTCCATGTCATGTCCTGCGGAAGTGAGAACGTTATCCTCGGACTCCCTTGGTTGTGCTCCACCAACCCCACGATCGACTGGGCTAAACAGACGATCGATATCCCAGAATCCTGTGACCAATCCAAGGTTCTTTTTCAGGAACACAACGTCGCTACCTCTGAATATAGCGACCGATTTAAGAGGCCCAGCTTCGACTGGACCCCACCATGCCAAGTTAAGGTCAACTGCGTTGAACATGCCCGACTCTACGAATATCTCGATGAAGAAACAGAGAATGAGTTCTGCCAGAGAGCTCATGACCATTACAGAATCGGCCGAATCCAACGGTGTGGATCGCAATTCTATCCCCTAGGCTCTCCGGTCATCACCAAGATTACCTCCGCTATGCAGTTAGCGCAAGCGGAATTCAACAAGAAACCCGAAGTCACCCTCCCAGCGGAGTATGAGCAGTTCCGAAAGGTGTTTGAAGAACGACCAATCAGACAACTCCCACCGGAGCGGACTTACGACCACGAGATCAACCTCAAGGAAGGCTTCGAACCTAAGATCGGCAAGCTATATCCGCTATCGCCGCGAGAACACGAAGCCACTGAAGCCTTCTTAGAAGAGAACCTCTGGTCCGGTGCTATCTGCCCCTTGAATTCCCCCCAAGCATCTCCTTTCTTCTTCGTCCAGAAGAAAGAACTCGACGCCAATGGCAACCCAAAGCTTCGCCCCTGCATGGACTACCGGAAGCTGAACGACCAGACTATCCGAGATGTGTATCCCTTACCCCGGATTGACGACCTCATCAACAAAGTGCAAGATGCAAAGGTCTTCACTAAGTTCGACGTCCGATGGGGTTACAACAATGTCCACATCAAGGAGGGACACCAATGGAAAGGCGCCTTCCTCACTCACAAGGGCCTCTTCGAACCCATGGTCATGTTCTTTGGCATGACTAACTCCCCTGCCACGTTCCAGCGTTTCATGAACGATTCATTCAGAGACATGATCTCGGAAGGATGGCTTGTCATCTATATGGACGACCTCCTTATCTTTTCACCAGACGAACAAATCCACACGGAACGGACTAAACGAGTTCTCCAATGGATGGAAGAACTCGACCTCCACCTTCGCCTGTCCAAATGTTCCTTCGCCACGGACCAAGTGGACTACCTCGGCATGATCCTATCCCCTGGGAAGCTCGCCATGGACCCTGTCAAGCTCGACGGGATCACCTCCTAGCCTGCACCAACCTCCGTTAAAGAAGTCTGGTCTTTCCTCGGATTTGCCAACTATTATCGGCAATTCATCCCGGACTATTCTACCATTGCTCGCCCCCTCATCGACCTTACCAAGAAAACCCAACCTTGGCATTGGGACACACCACAGGAGACAGCGTTCCTTCACCTGAAGGAGCTTTTCCTCTCAAAACCCGTACTCAGATTCCCCGACCCAAGCACACCATTTGCCATTGCGACCGACGCTTCTGGCGTGGCCACGGGTGGTATTCTCCTCCAGACAGACGAGAATGGTGCTTGGCACCCCTGTTCCTATCTATCCCAGTCGTTCTCTCCCGCAGAAAGGAACTATGACATCCACGACCGAGAGCTTCTCGCCATCATACGTGCCTTAAAGTCATGGCGTCACCTCCTTCACGGTTCCTCCTCGCCAGTTCAGGTCTTCACAGACCATAAGAATCTCACTTACTTCCGCGCCCCCCAGAACCTCAATCGTCGACAAGCCTGCTGGTTATTGGACCTTGCGGACTTCGACTACAAGATGATCCATGTCCCCGGACCCCTCCTTGCCAGTCCGGACGCCTTATCTCGCCGTCCGGACTTCCTCACCCATGCACCGGACAACACTCAGATGGTTCTCCTCCCGGATTCCATCTTTGTCTGCCTCATTGATTCCGCCCTCCGGAATCACATTAAGACCACGTCAAAGGACGACCCGTTGTACCTGCAGACCCTTCAGGCCTTCGACAGCTCTATTCCCCCTGCCTTCCGTTCCCGTCTTAGCGACTGGCAACTCCATGAAGGCGTCCTGACCTATCAAGGTCGCGTCTACATTCCCCCTGTCGCCGGACTGCGTAAGTCCATTCTCCAGCGCTGTCATGACCACGAGTCGGCTGGTCACCCGGGATTTCTCAAAACTCAGCAGCTCGTTGCGAGCGAGTTCTGGTGGCCTGGTTTGTCCCAGTACGTTCGCAAGTATGTCGAAGGTTGTGCCCTGTGCCAGCAGCACAAGGTCAACACCCACCCTACCACCCCTCCTCTTACTCCCAACCGGTCCACCACCACTCGCCCGTTCCAGCAGATCTCCTGCGACATGATCATGGATCTCCCCGAGTCCCGCGGCTTCACAGCTGTCATAGTCTGGGCCGACTACACGTCTTCGAAGGGGGCTATTTTCTGCCCCACTACCAAAACGGCCACGGTGGAGGATGTTGCCACCCTCTATTTCAAAAAGGTCTACCCCCAATTTGGCCTCTATGAAAAGATCATCTCTGATCGAGGGCCCCAATTTGCTTCTTGCTTCGCCAAAGAACTCGGTAGGCTTCTCGGATGTTCCCTTGCGTTATCCACTGCGTATCACCCTCAGACTGATGGGGAAACTGAGCGGATCAATCAGGAACTCGAGACTTACCTCTGGATCTTTGTGGGGAACAACCCGACTACATGGGCCGATCGGCTGATCCATGCCGAATTCGCTCACAATCACCGCCCCCATTCCATCACCGGCAAATCCCCATTTTACCTAATGATGGGATATGAACCTACTCCGGTCCCCACCGTCCTCCCACTCACGGATCTCCCCGCTGTGGAAGATCAAATCAAGGAACTCACCGCTGCTCGTCAAGAAGCCCTTGCTGCACACGAACTAGCTAGGCAAGTCATGGCTTCTCGGAACAAAAAGAATTTCACTCCGTTCGAAAAAGGTGACCAGGTCTGGCTCGAGGCCAGAAATTTGAAATGTAACCTGACTCACCCGAAATTTGCCCCGAAACGTGAAGGACCTTTTACCATTATCAAGGTATTGTCCCCGATCACGTATCAACTCCACCTCCCCAAGACGTGGAAAATACATCCGGTCTTCCATGCCTCGCTCCTTACCCCTTACAAGGAGAACTCCGTGCACAGCCCAAATTTCCCATCACCTCCACCTGACCTTATCGATGGCGAGGAACAATACGAAATCGAGAAAATCATACGACACCAGGGTTCCGCTGTCAACCGGCAGTTCCTCGTCCGCTGGCACGGTTTCACCGCCTCCGATGACTCCTGGCTCCCTGAACGAGAGTTCAAACATGCCCAAGCAATCCTTCGAAGCTATAAGAAGCTTCACCCCAAGGTCTTCCCTCCTTAGAACTCTACGCGCTGGTCTCTTTGTGAGAATCACCAACCGAGCTCTACCACACCTGCCTTCGATTAACAGCATGTCTTACTCTCCGTCCACCGAGTCTTCCCTCACTGAATCCTCTGTTACCTTCACCGACTCCGCTCTTCCCTCCCTCGAGGGAGTCGATGACTCTTCCCCCCTTGCTCAGGAACTCTCCGTTCCTACCATCCACCCCCCTATGGTCCTCGCGAACGATTGCACTAGCACTGAAGCCACCCCCGGGTGGAACACCGCACCACTCCCTTGGCCCTCTGTCCTCGACGAGGAAGAGAAACCCAAAACCGTCCTATCAGTCAACGTACCCCGCTTCGCCTACACCCTCCGATCCGACCCGCTGTCATGCGAGTCCGGACGACTCCTCCAGACCCGTCTCCGAGACTCCCGTTTGGCCGCCACTATGCAGGCCCATTTAGACGTAGATTCCCCTCTCGAATCCTTATACTTAGCCTTTTTACAGGTCTCTCGTCTCGACCCCATCGCTTCTTTTACCTCCACCAATGCCCAGTCGGAGTTTTTCTCCACTCAGCTCCGTCTCGTAGCCCGCCGCATCCGCTCCTACCTCTTATCCGCCATGCACCAGCTAGATATGCTGGATTTCGTCGCTGACATTGAACGATATTCGCAGGACTTAGCGAGGGCAGGTCTCCCTCTCCCTCCCGTTCGACCTGCGCTCCCAGTTGAAGCCATTCTAGTTCCTTCGCCCGCTGAGCCCTCCGCTCCGACGCCGTCTGCGTCGTCATCCCCACTATCCCCCAGCAAAGTGAACCTTATCGATCGACTCGAGCGGGTTCACCTCATGAACGAAGGTGAAATCAGCCTCAGCCCTGATCACCCCCTTTACAACGCATCCTGCTTTCACTGTCACCGCCTTGGACACTGGCACATTGATTGCCCAGAGTACAAGTGCCCGTTCTGCCTTCGCATGCGCCCTGGGCACATTCAGAACCAGTGCCCACTCCGCCGCCGTCCCCACCCAGCTACTCCGTCCTCATCTTCTCAATCGTCTAGCTCCTCACGTTCATCGCGAAGGTCGCACCGTCCGCGACCTCGCCCGCTTGCGTCCCGAATTCAGGACGAACCGGAGCTCGATTTCACGGATGACGTATGGGATGACATGGCTTACGCCAACGTCACTGGTTCCCCCAATGGGGGCTACATCGACCTCTAGATACCCTCAAGTGGCATTGAGGAGCGTAAGAAGGGGGTAATGTTACGAGTTGACCTGGCCCCATTTATTTCTTTCTTTCTTTTTACTTAGCTTAGTCTCGATGGATCGCTATCCATCTCGTCTGGCGCTACCCAGACTACTCTCATATGGCACGTAGGTCGATATTCCCACGGACCGCACCTCTTTTTCATTTCCAACTAATGACCCCGCTGTCATTGTCACTTCGGGCCGTTCCGGCCACTTCTTTGTTTCATGATAATCTTTGATCAACAGCTGCTTCTGATCGACACCGATCGACAGATCCGCAGCGGATGTGACTCGTTTCGACTCATCCCGAGTCCTTACGATTCCCTGAGTCACATCTCTTTTCATCCCTCGTTTACCCGTCTCTTCCACGGGTTTCTATGACTTTCCATGGCTTGCGTATATAAACCGTAGACTCTGCGCTTGTATTCCTTAAGCTAGAGCTACTCAATCATACCTTTGAGATAACTCCTACGCTCGATCTCCCAAGACCGGGATAAGACTTGTCCTCCTCGGACTCATCGTACCCTTCGACACTGAGCGTGCTCTTCGTGAGCAGATACCTTGCCCGAAGGTTCCTAAGTTGTACTGTAGCGTCAAGAACGCTGGTACTCTCCTAGTCCCAGAACCCCTTGAGTCTACGCTTGACCCTACCCGGGCCAAGCGTAACACATACGGCATTCAGGATCGATTCCTACTTCCGATACCCGGCGCGTTTATACATTCGACCCCAGCTTGCACTCGGGAATCATCTTTTCCCACTTTGCCGTTTTCCTCTCCTCTGAGCCCGCTTACTCCCTCACAGTTGTCACCCTCTACTGCTTCGTCCTCTCCCATCTCATCCTCCAATCCATCGCTTTCCTTCCTATTCCAACCATCACTCGTATCTCCGTCAACACACGCACCTGCCATATTACCGAACCCGGTTATTCCGCCTCCACCCATTGTAAACCCAACCTGGACCGCCCTTGCTCAAATGGCTTTCCAGATGCCCCTTAGAGGAGCCCAGAACGCACCGAAATTCAACAGGAAAAATCCCATGGACTTACCCAGTTTCTTTGTGGAAATTGAGGAGCTCGCACTGCTAGCAACGCTTGATGCTACCGGAAAAATCAAGGCCTCCCTGCGCTATGCCGATCGAGAGGAAACCAAATGTTGGGTGCTTCTCAAGGAAGCTAAAGCCAACCCGATAGATTGGGGTGCCTTTGTTGATGCAGTAAAAAAGTTGTATCCTGGTTGTGAAGGAACTGACTGTTATAGCCGTGCCGATATCTAGTACCTAGTCGAAGAATACCAAAGCAAGGCGATGCACACCCAGGACGAGCTTGGGGAGTATAGGCAGAAATTTATGAAGGTCACTAATGCTCTCATAGACAAGAAAAGATTATCCGAGATGGATCAGGATGCGCTTTTCCTGTATGGACTCCCCCAGGAGTTAGCAGATTGTGTCCGAGGTCGGTTGGCAATCGTCAAACCAAACCATCACCTGGATGAATCATACCTGATCGATGATTGTATAGAAGTGGTGAAATTCCTGCTGACCGGCTCCGCTCTCAGACCTAACATTTCCTTTACTCCTGCGCCCCACGCTAATACTCCACAGCACTCGTATACTTCGGCCGTACCCATTTGGGCTGGTCCAGCGCCGTCCCTTCCCCAGACAGTCAAGGAAGAGGATGTCTCAGTGAATCGGCAGACGGTTGCTTGGTCAAGAGCCTGCACTTTCTGTGACTCCCTCGGTCACTTCATGGGTAACTGCCCTCACGTAGAGGAATATATCCAACTGGGCAAAGCGAGCAGGGGATCGGATAACTGTCTCTACCTACCCGATGGTAGGCGGATCACGAGAATCCCTGGGTGCCATTGCCTTCGGGATTGTTTAGACCGCATTGCATCTGAACAGACAGTGACTGCGACATCGTCGGGCGTTCGTGACATACCACTGCATATGACTGCAGGTATTCTTTCCTTGACATATCCCAAGACTGATACGATCCTTGACATCGAGCCTTCTGCTTTCATGGCCTCCATTGAGGACCATGGAAATTCTGATAACTTGTTGATGGCTGACCCCGAATTCCAGCCCTACATTGCCCAAGCTTGGGTGATGTTCCAAGCTGAGAAGCAGGCTAAGGATCTTAAAGGCAAGAAGGTTCGCTTTGATGGTGTCGAAATTCCGGCACACAAGCCCCACCAATTGGACATTTGCTCGGCCACAGTATCTGAGGAACTTGAGTTGCCAGGAATTCAAGCAGCTTCCCGCTCTGCAGCACTGCCGGTCATGCCTGTAACCCTGATGTCGGCAACTGGGGCCATGAATCAATCGGCCTCATCCTCTCGCAGTAGTATTCCTGCTAAACCATCGTCGGCTAATGCATCTTCCTTCCCTTCTTCAAATCAGTACAGGTATTCATTTCCCTTGGAAGACGACACCACTCCTAAGCATGTCCTTGATTGGGTCCTCGAGACGAGTATTCCCGTCCTGGTGAAAGAGCTCTTCGCAGTCGCACCAGAATTCCATAAACAATTCCACGATCTTACTACTACTAAGCAGGTTACATCTACTAACATTGTTCACATGAATGAACTAGCTGGGTGCGACCCAGGAGCGGTTGAGAGAGAATTCAGGGATCGCATCATTCGCAACGAGGACAGTGATATAGTGGCCCACCATAGCCTACCACTCTGATTCCTCAAAGCGAAGATTTGTGATACCGGACGATTGATCAACTGTGTCCTCGACACGGGTTCGGAAATTGTCGCTATGCCCAAGCGAGTATGGGAAAGTCTCAGACTCCCAGTCCGCTCAGACCACGTAATCACCATGTCGAACGCTAACACATCCACAGAGTCGACGCTCGGGGTACTGGAAAATCTCTGGTTGGACTTTGGAGCAGGCGAAGTCTGTCTCCAAGTTCAGGTCATTCCCCAAGCGAACTTTGACCTTTTGCTCGGTCGACCATTTCATTGCCTTATGTCAGCAACCTCTGAGGATTTCCCTGATGGTTCCCAGACTATGATGCTGCGAGACCCGAATTCTGGGAAGGTCTATAGGCTCCCTACATGTTCTTGGATGGAGGGATGCCCTTGCTGTCATCGCAGGCAGCAGTGCGCTAACCATCAATCCATCGTTAAGATGGGTTTTTGAGTATCGATGATCCGCTGAAAGGTTGGGGGGAGCCCGCTGCACCCACATGTCATTCTACCATTAATTCCGCTTCGTCATTTTTATTCCGATCGCCTTCGGACCTGCTTCCCTCTCGAGATACCCGTTTCCCTTCTTATGAATTCCTTACTTCTACCCAAACCTCATTGACCCCAGCTAATGTTTTGGCTTTTCATTCCATTTATACCTTCGACCCTGCGAAGCATTGCTTTGTTTATAAACCCGTCGCTAAAAAGATTCAGCCAGTTTCGGCTCCCATTGGTGAGGAGTATCGCGCTATTCATTGATTACCTGATGACCCACTGGCTGGGTTAAAGCCCTTACCTACTCACCCGCCGGAATTTACTCCAGGTGTTTGCTTTACACAGGAACACGCAGACGCGCTAGATCTCGACCCTGCAAAGTGGCTTTGGCCAGAAGAGCTCAAGTTAGTTCGGTGGCTAGTCTATGAACATGAGATGGCTTTCGCTTGGGTTCCCACTGAGCAAGGTCATTTTGATGAACAGTATTTCCCACCTGTCAAAATCCCAACGATCCCACACACACCATGGGTGCAATGCAATATTCCGATACCACCTGCCTCTTGGGAGCAGGCAATCCAGATCATCAAGGATAGGATCGCATCCAGAGTTTATGAACTGTCTACCGCAGCTTACCGATCCCGCTGGTTCTGTGTGCTTAAGCAAGATGGGAAGACTCTTCGGCTAGTCCACAACCTGCAACCGCTTAATGCCGTGACTATCCGGGATTTGTCGACACCACCCTTTGTCGAGCATCTGGCCGAATCATTTGCCAGGTATGCCATTTACGGTATGCTGGATTTGTTTGCAGGGTATGACCAGCATCCTCTCCATGAGGAATCTCGGGATATGACCACGTTTAACTGTCCTCTCGGACCTCATCATTTAACCACTCTCCCGATGGGCCATACTAACGCAGTGCAGGTTTATCATGGCGACGTTGCATTTGTCCTCCAAGAGGAAATCCCAGACCATACCGAACCATTCATCAACGACGTCCCTATAAAGTCCAAGACTACCAGGTATCAACAGGAAGACAGTTCTTATGAAACCATCCCCGAGAACCCGGGAATTCGGAAATTCATTTGGAATCATCTGATTGTCACTCACCGAATTTTGCAGTGTTTCGAGATTGTTGGAGCTACAGTGTCCACGAAGAAATTCGTGTTGGCCACTCCCAAGGCTACCATTGTCGGGCACAAGTGCACGTTCGAAGGGCGAATCCCACATGAGGCTAAAGTCCAGAAAATCCAAGACTGGCCAGAGTGCAAGAACCTTATGCAGGTTCATGGATTTCTAGGCACCTGCAGGGTGGTTCGTATTTTCATTCGGAATTTTGCTTCGATCGTGCGACCGCTTGTCAACTTGACCCGAAAAGGTGTTCCTTTCGAGTGGGACGAACCACAACGAGCAGTGATGATTTGTCTGAAGGACAAGATTATTAAGTCCCCCGTGCTGCAACGCTTGGACTACAAGTCCGGACGTGAAGTTATCCTGGCCATGGATACTTCGGTTATTGCAGTCAGGTATATTCTGTCGCAGGACGGCAAGGACGGCAAATGCTATCCGAACCGATTCGGTTCTATCAGCCTCACCAAGGTCGAGAGTCATTATTCCCAAGTGAAACTAGAGCTTTATGGACTGTTTCATGCATTGCGAGCAGTTCGGGTTTTTATATTCGGAATTGCTAACCTCACAGTAGAAATGGATGCTAAGTATGTCAAAGGGATGATCAATAATCCTGACCTCCAGCCAAACGCGACCATTGTTATGCTTGGCCCGGGTAGGGTCGAGCGTAGACTCAAGGGGGTTTCTGGGACTAGGAGAGTACCAGCGTTCTTGACGCTACGGTACGACTAAGAGCCTTCGGGCGAGGTATCTGCTCACGAAGAGCACGCTCAGCGTTGAAGGGTTCGGTGAGTCCGGAGAGGACAAGGCTTATCCCGGTCTTGGGAGATCGAGCGTAGGAGTTATCTCAAGAGTATGATTGAGTAGCTCTAGCTTAAGGGGTACAAGCACAGAGTCTACGGTTTATATATGCGGGTCATGGAAGGTCATGGATGCCTGTAGAACGGGCAGGTAAATTAGGGATGAAAAGAGATGTGACTTGGGGAATCGTAGGGACTCAGGAGGGAGTCGAAACGAGTCACATCCGCTGCGGATCTGTCGATCAGTGTTGATCAGAAGCAGCTGTCTATCAACGATAATCATGAAACAGAGAAGTGGCTGGAACGGCCCGAAGTGACAATGACAGCGGGGTCATTAGTCGGAAATGAAAAGGAGATGCGGTCCATGGGAGTGACAGCCCTCGTGCCGTACGTGAGTGGTCTGGGTAGCGCCAGACAAGATGGATAGCGATCCATCGAGACTAAGCTAAGTGAAAGAAAAGAAAGAAATAAACGGGGCCAGGTCAACTCATAACAACCATCAACCGATGGATCGTGGGAATCCTTCTTTTTCATTTCAATCTCATTCACGTTCCTGCCGCGGGGCACACTGGCCCAGATGGACTGTCACATCGCCCGCCATCCGATGACGACCCTCCTGAGGAGGACGACGTTGAGGATTGGTTGGATGATGCCTATTCCTTTTCGATTTCCTTGCTTAATAAACGCCCCCTTCCTTCCCTTACCCCTTCGGAATTCCGCCCATACCCCTACGATACATTGGACACTACCAGCTCTTTCAACTGCCTTGTGGACTTCCAGACCACCGCTTTGCTCACACCAGTTTACCCCTTCCTACTTTGTTGCTTTGTTCTTTCTCCTTCAGATGATCCTTCCTCTTCAGGAAATCCCGTTATACCCAGATCCGCCAAGGCTGTTGCCAAAGAGGCTCGGCTTGATCGGATTCGGAATTTTCTTGAAACCCGTGTGCGTCCCGCTGATCTCTCTGACACAGAATTCCAGTCCTTCGTCAATTCCACAACCCGATTCTTCATCTTAAATGGCTCCCTCTGGCGTCGGGAACCTCATGGTCAGCACCAATTAGTAGTACCAGAGCAGCGACATTACGGACTTGTCAAGGAGGCTCATGACGACCTCGGACACAAGGGTGTCTTCTCAGTCCAGACCCATCTGCTGCTTCGGTTTTGGTGGCCGATGCTGGTCGACGATGTCAAGTGGTACCTCCGAACCTGCCACGAGTGCCAGATTAATCAAACCCGAAAGTTGCATATCCCACCTATGGTCCCTATCATCGGTGGCCTCTTCCATAAGGCCCATATCGACACGATGGTTATGCCATGCTCGGGTGGCTATCGCTTCATCGTTCAGGCTCGGTGTGCTCTGACAGCATATCCAGAATGGCATATGTTGCATTCGGAAAATGCGGTCATGCTTGCTTCCTTTATTTTCGAAGATATCCTGTGCCAGTGGGGTGCCCTCTCGGAAATTGTTACTGACAACGGTCCCGCCTTCATCCAAGCTTTAGATATCCTCGTGACCTGATACCATATCCGCCATATTCAGATTTCCCCCTACAACTCCCAAGCTAATGGCATCGTCGAGCGACGGCACCTCGATGTCCGGGAGGCCATTGTCAAATCTTCCCAGGGGGGGGAGCTGCACTGGCATACTGCTGCTGTAGAGATCTGGGGATCTC